>CM062490.1:48639896-48642396 GCA_031479575.1 Coregonus ussuriensis
TGAACTACACCCCCCTACCCTGATATGAACTACACTACCCCTACCCTGATATGAACTACACCCCCCTACCCTGATATAAACTACACCCCCCTACCCTGATATGAACTACACCCCCCCTACCCTGATATGGGCGGCAGGTAGCTTAGTGGTTAAGAGCGTTGTGCCAGTAACCGAAAGGTTGCTGGTTCTAATCGCTGAGCCGACTAGGTGAAAAATCTGTCGATGTGCCCTTGAGCAAGGCACTATAACCCTAATTGCTCCTGTAAGTCGCTCTGGATAAGAGCATCTGCTAAATGACTAATTATAAATATTATATGAACTACACCCCCCCCCCCTACCCTTATATGAACTACACCCCCCCTCCCTGATATGAACTACACCCCCCTACCCTGATATTAACTACACCCCCCTACCCTGATATAAACTACACCCCCCTACCCTGATATAAACTACACGCCCCTACCCTGATATGAACTACACCCCCCTAGATATGAACTACACCCCCTACCCTGATATGAACTACACCTCCCTACCCTGATATGAACTACACGCCCCTACCCTGATATAAACTACACCCCCCTACCCTGATATGAACTACACCCCCCTACCCTGATATGAACTACACGCCCCTACCCTGATATGAACTACACCCCCCTACCCTGATATGAACTACACCCCCCTACCCTGATATGAACTACACCCCCCTACCCTGATATGAACTACACCCCCCTACCCTGATATAAACTACAACCCCCTACCCTGATATAAACTACACCCTTCTACCCTGATATGGGCGGCAGGTAGCTTAGTGGTTAAGAGCGTTGTGCCAGTAACCGAAAGGTTGCTGGTTCTAATCGCCGAGCCGACTAGGTGAAAAATCTGTCGATGTGCCCTTGAGCAAGGCACTATAACCCTAATTGCTCCTGTAAGTCGCTCTGGATAAGAGCATGTTTATAGGAAATAACCACACAGAACTACACCCCCTACCCTGATATGAACTACATCCCCTACCCTGATATGAACTACACGCCCCTACCCTGATATTAACTACACCCCCCTACCCTGATATGAACTACACGCCCCTACCCTGATATGAACTACACCCCCCTACCCTGATATGAACTACACCCCCCTACCCTGATATAAACTACAACCCCCTACCCTGATATGAACTACACCCCCCTACCCTGATATGGGCGGCAGGTAGCTTAGTGGTTAAGAGCATTGTGCCAGTAACCGAAAGGTTGCTGGTTCTAATCGCCGAGCCGACTAGGTGAAAAATCTGTCGATGTGCCCTTGAGCAAGGCACTTAACCCTAATTGCTCTGGATAAGAGCGTCTGCTAAATGACTAATTATAATTATTATATGAACTACACCCCCCCCCCCTACCCTGATATGATCTAAACCCCCCTACCCTGATATGAACTACATCCCCTACCCTGATATAAACTACACCCCCCTACCCTGATATGAACTACACCCCCCCCCCACACACACCCTGATATGTTGGCCTTGCACACACTAGTGTTTCATGGAGTTTTCGAGGGAATCTGTTGTTTTAAAGAGTTTGTCACAGGGATGTATGGGTGATGTGGAGTCGTGGTGTGGTGGGCTGAGAGAGAGGGAGGACAATATAGATTTTCTATAGTCCGTTTCATTTCATTGATGAAGAGTGAGAGAATATGATGTTGCTGTCACGGTAGGGGCCTACTGGGCAAGAGGGTTGAATAGTTTCTCTCCTGCTATGCCCTCAACCTGTCTTTCACCTCTTGTCTTTATGCAGTATTCCATATTTCCTGTCAGATCTTGCTAAACTTGAATGTGTACTGTAGATGCTCAATGGAATCCCATTATGTGTAATCACTGGCTATGTGAACATCCCTTAAGATCATTACTTTCAGCATTCCTCTCAAATAGGTTCATTTGTCCGTAATGAAGAGCATCATTTTAATAAAGCAAATATGCGATCTGCCACTGGATATACCAGGATAAGCTGCTGAAACAGCTTGACTCAACATGGAGGGTTGAAACAGCTTGACTTCTTGACTTCCTGACGGGCCGCCCCCTGGTGGTAAGGGTAGGTAACAACACATCTGCCACGCTGATCCTCAACACGGGGGCCCCTCAGGGGTGCGTGCTCAGTCCCCTCCTGTACTCCCTCTTCACCCATGACTGCATGGCCAGGCACGACTCCAACACCATCATTAAGTTTGCAGACGACACAACAGTGGTAGGCCTGATCACCGACAACGGTGAGACAGCCTATAGGAAGGAGGTCAGAGACCTGGCTGTGTGGTGCCAGGATAACAACCTCTCCCTCAATGTGATCAAGACAAAGGAGATGATTGTATACTACAGGAAAAAAAATTGGACTGAGCACGCCCCCACTCTCATCGACGGGGCTGTAGAGGAACAGGTTGAGAGCTTCAAGTTCCTTGGTGTCCACATCACCAACAAACTATCATGGTTCAAACACACCAAGACAGTTGTGAAGAGGGC
>CM062490.1:48647396-48652396 GCA_031479575.1 Coregonus ussuriensis
CACCCAGCATTACAGCACCCAGCAATACAGCACCCAGCATTACAGCATTGACTTCTACGTCCAAAGTTTTCAGCGTCATTCTATTCACATCTTCCAAATGCTTCCATATGTGTAAATCTGTGTGTATTTTGTATTTGTGTGTGGTGTGTGCGTGTGTGCCTTCCTGCATGTGTATGTGATTGTGTGTGTGTGTGTATGTATGTGTATGTGTGTCTGTGTGTGTTTAGAGTTTTTGCACACATTCCTGACATGTTTGTTATCCCTGTAGGAGCCAGAGGAGGATGACCCCTTGCCCAAGAAGAAGTGGGCGACTGTAGACGCCTCGTACTATGGAGGGAGAGGGGCTGGAGGGATCAAACGCATGGAGGTTACACTCTAAACATTATTCTGTTCATGTAGCCAATGTGGAATTACTAGCTGGTTAGCTGTGTGTGCCCTAGTAGTGTCCGTCTTGCGAGTGACACAGATTGGAGGACAGTGAGGGACAGGGACGTGTCCTCTGTAACATTCAGTACACGTGGGTTGTCTGTCCTATATTTCTGGTACTGTCTTAAACATCACGGCTTGGTTTCTCTGACTCAGAGAGCCCTGGTGCCGGGATACATATCTACTTTTAATGGAGATTCAGTGGAATACTATCAGTGGAGATGATGTCATTTTATTTAGTCTATCTAAAAAGAATGGACTTATTTTATCATCACAACCTGTGTGGGTTGTAAAAACCCCTGACTCTTTACAGTCACTTGTCTTCCCCCAACAACATTACTGAACAGTTGTGGTCCTCTGTAGCTCAATTGGTAGAGCATGGCGCTTGTAAGGCCAGGGTAGTGGGTTCGATCCCCGGGACGTAAAAATGTATGCGCACATGACTGTATGCCGCTTTGGATAAAAGCGTCTGCTAAATGGCTTATTATGTTAATACATTACCCCCAACAACATTACTGAACAGTAGGGTAATGTTAATACAGTCACTTGTCTTCCCCCAACAACATTACTGAACAGTAGGGTAATGTTAATACAGTGACTTGTCTTCCCCCAACAACATTACTGAACAGTAGCATAGTTTTAGCTATGCCTTGGCTGGTTCATGTTGACGGTAAGGCCCATGCCTTGGCTGGTTCATGTTGACGGTAAGGCCCATGCCTTGGCTGGTTCATGTTGACGGGAAGGCCCATGCCTTGGCTGGTTCATGTTGACGGTAAGGCCCATGCCTTGGCTGGTTCATGTTGACGGTAAGGCCCATGCCTTGGCTGGTTCATGTTGACGGTAAGGCCCATGCCTTGGCTGGTTCATGTTGACGGTAAGGCCCATGCCTTGGCTGGTTCATGTTGACGGTAAGGCCCATGCCTTGGCTGGTTCATGTTGACGGTAAGGCCCATGCCTTGGCTGGTTCATGTTGACGGTAAGGCCCATCACTCAGAACTGGTTCCCAGAGTGTGACTCACCACTGACACACTGGATCTGGAATCATCTGGTGCTAAAATGTCACCTAGCAACATGCCCAGAACAGAACAGCCTGGACGTCTTTTGTTAAACGTTCCAGATGAGAACAAACTCAAACCCCTCGCTATACTGTAGCTCTGCCGGCCTGCCAGTGATATCAGGGGTGTGCAAAGTAAAGCGAATCTTCTGGGGTTGTGTGTGTACGGTACAGTAGGATGAGTCGTATCTGTGTGTGTGTATGTGTGTGTATGTGTGTGTGTGTGTGTGTGTGTGTGTGTGTGTCTGTGTTTGTGTGTGTGTGTGTCTGTGTGTGTGTGTGTGTGTGTCTGTGTTTGTGTGTGTGTGTGTGTGTGTGTGTGTGTGTGTGTGTGTGTGTGTGTGTGTGTGTGTGTGTTATGATACGACGAGGAGTCCTGGCATTCTTGTCAGCTCTCTGACGGCTTTGACATGACAGGTGCTGCCATCACTCCTTCTCTCTCCTGTCGGCTTGATGTACGTCTACATCTCTCCATCTCTCCATCTCTCTCCTCCCTTCCAACTCTGGGCCTTGTTCAGCCCACTGTGTCCCTCCCTGCCTCCTTCCCTCCTTCCCTCCCTCGTCCACTACGTTCCTCGCCTGCTTGCTTTTTCTCCAAAGGGAGTAGACGTAGCTTTCAAGCTAACACGTTTAAATCCCTTGCTTCACCACCCTGTACTCCCTACCCCATATCCCATATCCCCTATCCCCTACCCCCTACCCCCTATCCACCATCCCCTACCCCATATCCCATATCCCCTATCCCCAATCCCCTATCCCCAATCCCCTACCCCATATCCCCTATCCCCTATCCCCTATCCCCTATCCCCTATCCCCTATCCACTATCCCCTATCCCCCATCCCCATGTCCCCTATCCCCTATCCCCTATCCCCTATCCCCTATCCCCTACCCCCTATCCCCTATCCCCTATCCCCTATCCCCTATCCCCTACCCCCTACCACCTACACCCTATCCCCTATCCCCTATCCCCTACCTCAATATCCCCTATCCCCTATCCCCTATCCCCTACCACCTACACCCTATCCCCTATCCCCTACCTCAATATCCCCTATCCCCTATCCCCTATCCCCTACCACCTACACCCTATCCCCTATCCCATATCCCCTACCTCAATATCCCCTATCCCCTATCCCCTATCTCCTACCCCATATCCCCTATCCCCTATCCCCTATCCCCTACCTCAATATCCCCTATCCCCTACCCCCTATCTCCTATCCACTATCTCCTATCCCCTACCCCATATCCCCTATCTCCTATCCCCTATCCCCTTAACCCCTATCCCCTATCCCCTATCCCCTACCCCATATCCCCTATCCCCTACCCCCTATCCCCTATCCCCTATCCCCTACCCCATATCCCCTACCCCCTACCCCTATCTCCTACCCCCTATCCCCTATCCCCTATCCCCTACCCCATATCCCCTACCCCATATCCCCTATCCCCCATCCCCTACCCCATATCCCCTATCCCCTATCCCCTATCCCCCATCCCCATATCCCCTATCCCCCATCCCCTACCCCATATCCCCTATCCCCTATGCCCTTACCCCCTACCCCATGTCCCCTATCCCCTACCCCCTACCCCCTACCCCCATCACATATCCCCTATCCCCTATCTCCTATCCCCGACCCCATCCCCTAATCCCTACCCCCTATCCCCTACCCCATATCCCCTATCCCCTATCCCCTATCTCCTATCCCCTACCACCTACACCCTATCCCCTATCCCATATCCCCTACCTCAATATCCCCTATCCCCTATCCCCTATCTCCTACCCCATATCCCCTATCCCCTATCCCATATCCCCTACCTCAATATCCCCTATCCCCTACCCCCTATCTCCTATCCACTATCTCCTATCCCCTACCCCATATCCCCTATCTCCTATCCCCTATCCCCTATCCCCTATCCCCTACCCCATATCCCCTATCTCCTATCGCCTATCCCCTATCCCCTTAAACCATATCCCCTATCCCCTATCCCCTATCCCCTATCCCCTATCCCCAACCCCTACCCCATATCCCCTATCTCCTATCCCCTATCCCCTTAAACCCTATCCCCTATCCCCTATCCCCTATCCCCCTATCCCCCTATCCCCTACCCCCTATCCCCTATCCCCTATCCCCTACCCCATATCCCCTACCCCTACCCCCTATCTCCTATCCACTATCTCCTATCCCCTACCCCATATCCCCTATCTCCTATCCCCTTAAACCCTATCCCCTATCCCCTATCCCCTATCCCCTATCCCCTATCCCCTATCCCCTATCCCCTACCCCATATCCCCTATCTCCTATCCCCTATCCCCTTAAACCCTATCCCCTATCCCCTATCCCCTATTCCCCTATCCCCTATCCCCTATCCCCTATCCCCTACCCCCTATCCCCTATCCCCTATCCCCTACCCCATATCCCCTACCCCCTATCCCCTACCCCATATCCCCTACCCCTACCCCTATCCCCTATCTCCTATCCCCTATCCCATATCCCCTATCCCCTATCCCCTATCCCCTATCCCCTACCCATTTAACATTTTACATTTACATTACATTTAAGTCATTTAGCAGACGCTCTTATCCAGAGCGACTTACAGTTAGTGAATACATATATATATTTTTTTTATACTGGCCCCCGTGGGAATCTAACCCACAACCCTGGCGTTGCAAACGCCATGCTCTATCAACTGAGCTACATCCCTGCCGGCCATTCCCTCCCCTACCCTGGACGACGCTGGGCCAATTGTGCGCCGCCCATGAGTCTCCCGGTCGCGGCCGGCTGCGACAGAGCCTGGATTCAAACCAGGATCTCTAGTGGCACAGTTAGCACTGCGATACAGTGCCTTAGACCACTGCGCCACTCAGGAGACCACTACGGCTATCTATTGTAGAATAATGCTAAAATATTTGTATCTGGAATTTGTCTTTCAGCATCAGTAGAACACACCTGACTCTCCTCCACCAGTCATACAAGGATAATGGTCTAATGCCTCCCATCAAAAAGAGAGCTGGCCCAAGCAAGCACAGGTTACACCTGAAGCATGAGGACTTACAGCGCGTGGTTAACATCAACAACTACGCAGAGGTTAATGAAATAGTATTACCAGGACGCCACCCAGGACACAAACACTTTGGGTGGAAAGCTCAGGTCAAGCAGTACCAGCACTTCAGGTGAATATCATTTTCATTGCATTGTATGAGGTTATTCTTCTTATCTAAACTTGGGAGGTGAATTGATGTTGTGCAAGGTTGTAATGTCTTCTCAATTTTTTTTGTTATTTCCTGTTTTACAGCTTCGATGCTCTGGAGGTTGGTGTTGTCGCCAAGGAGCGTTCGGACTCAGTCAGGACCAGGTTTCAGCTGCTGCGCAAGGCTGGGGATGTAGCTCAGTTGGTAGAGCATGGCGTTTGCAACGCCAGGGTTGTGGGTTCGATAAAATAATGTATGTGCTAACTGTAAGTCGCTCTGGATAAGAGCGTCTGCTAAATGACTAAAATGTAAATGTAAATGTATAAAGACCACTG
>CM062490.1:48657396-48682396 GCA_031479575.1 Coregonus ussuriensis
CAACGGCCGAAGATGTATCTTACGTTTTCCCAAAACACCACACAGAGAGAACGTTCGCTGAGTGCGTCGTTGAGGCATGTGTCGTTACTGATAGGGTCGAATGAAAGGCAGCGCTGCTCTCGGATCAGCGTTCTCTCTTTCAAATCTTACCTTAACATTAGAATTATTTTACCATACTGATGACGGATCAGCTCCGAGAGACATAGTATCACCTATGGCTACAAATATTGCGATGGCTTATTCTAATGCATACCTTATAATAATGCACTAAATCAAGATTTGGCACATCATTGCACACATGATACACATCATGAAATATATTGAGGCAAAAAAATACAGACAGTAGCGTACAAATAGCTAAATAAAACTTAATTGAATGAACAAGACATTTTTTTTAATATCATTGAAATATACAGGTCTATTTACATTTGAGTCATTTAGCAGACACTCTTATCCAGAGCGACTTACAGTACTTACTATGCCACATATCACGGGCATAGTAAGTACACTTTTCCTCAATAAAGTAGCTATCAGCAAAGTCAGAGCTAGAAAGGTGGGGAGGAGGAGGAGGGGGTCAAGTGCAATTGTTGGTTCAGGAATTGTTTGTTATAATTTTTTTGAGGTGAGGAGGGGGAAACTGGTTCCACCATTGGGGTGCCAGGACAGAGAAGAGCTTGGACTGGGCTGAGTGGGAGCTGCCCTCCCATTGGGGTGCCGGGACAGAGAAGAGCTTGGACTGGGCTGAGCGGGAGCTGCCCTCCCATTGGGGTGCCAGGACAGAGAAGAGCTTGGACTGGGCTGAGCGGGAGCTGCCCTCCCGTAGGGACCAGAGGTGTCAGAACAGAGTGCTCGGGTTGGGGTGTAGTGTTTGAGCATAGCCTAAAGGTAGGGAGGGTCAGTTCCTCTTGCTGCTCCGTAGGTAAGCACCATGGTCTTGTAGTGGATGTGAGCTTCATCTAGAAGCCAGTGGAGTGTCTGGAGGGGCAGGGTGACATGGGAGAACTTGGGAAGGTTGAAAAACAGGCAGGCTGCAGCTTTCTGGATAAGTTGCAGGGGTTTGATGGCACAAGCGGGGAGCCCAGCCAACAGTTGCGGTAATCCAGATGTGAGATGACAAGTGCCTGGATTAGGACCTGCGCTGCTTCCTATGTGAGGTAGGGTCGTACTCTACTGATGTTGTAGAGCATGAACCTGCAGGAGCGACTTGGTGTATAGAGAGAAGAGGAGAGGGCCTAGAACCGAGCCCTGGGGGACACCAGTAGTGAGAGTATGTGGTGCTGACACAGATCCGCTCCACGTCACCTGGTAGGAGCGGCCTGCCAGGTAGGATGCAATCCAAGAGTGTGCAGAGCCTGAGATGCCCAGCCCTGAGAGGGTGGAGAGGAGGATCTGATGGTTCACGGTGTCGAAGACAGCAGATAGATCTAGGACGATGAGGAGAGAGAGTCAGCTTTGGCTGTGTGGAGAGCCTCCGTGACACAGAGAAGAGCAGTCTCGGTTGAGTGACCCGTCTTGAAGCCTGACTGGGACTGGTTAGGGTCAAGAATATAGTTCTGAGAGAGATAGAGAGAGAGTTGGTCAGAGACGGCACGCTCAAGTGTTTTGGAAAGAAAAGAAAGAAGGGATACAGGTCTATAGTTTGACATCAGAGAAGTCAAATGTTGGTTTCTTGAGGAGGGGAGTGACTTGGGCCATTTTGAAATCAAAGGGGGTGCAGCCAGTGGTCAGGGATGAGTTGATGAGGGACTTGAGGAATGGAAGAAGGTCTCAAGAGATGGTCTGGAGAAGGTTGTCGAGCGGCCAGACCTCACTAGTCGCAGGATGTCATCTGGAGAGAGAGGGGAGAAGGTCGGGGGGGGAGTCCAGAAATTTAATTTTCCTCAATTTTTACTCAGCTGCCCACAGCCTTCTTCTGAATGCTCGCAATGAGTCACTCAGCCACGGATTAGGAGGGGCGTGGGCTGAGCCGGCCGGGAGAAAAGGGGACAGTGCGAGTCATAGGAAGTGTAAAGGGAGGATAGGAGGGTCGAAGAGGGCAGAATCAAGAGACAGGATGGAGAAGAATTTTAGCAGAAGGGAGAGATGATAGGATAGAAGAGGAGAGAGTAGAAGGTGAGAGCAAGTGAAGATTGTGAAGGCGCATGACCATCTGGGTAGGGGTTGAGTGGCAAGGGTTGGAGGAAAGGGAAACAGAAAAGGAAACTAAGTAGTGATCAGAGACCTGGAGGGGGTTGCAGTGAGATTAGTAGGTAAAAACCTCTAGTAAAGATGAGGTCAAGCGTATTGCTTGGCTTGTGAGTTGGAGGGGATTTGGAAAGAGTGAGGTCAAAAGAGGCAAGAAGGGGAAAGAGAGAGTTGGAAAGAAATTAATCGAAGGCAGATGCCGGGAGGTTGAAGTCGCCAAGTACGAAGAGCGGTGAGCCATCATCAGGAAATGAGCTTATGAAGGTGTCCAGCTCATTGAGGAACTCTCCAAGGGCACCTGGTGGGCGATAGATGACAACAATGTTACGCTTGAGTGGACAAGTGACAGTGACAGCATAGAATTCAAATGAGGAGATGGACAGGTCACAGAGGGAGAAAATAGAACATCTCCACTTAGGAGAAATGATTAGCACTGTGCCCTCATCACCACGACGACCAGACGTAGTCGGATGAAGAGGGATCAGCTGGAGTAGCAGTGTTCTCTGGGGTGATTCATGGCTCCGTTAGGGGCAAAACGTCAAGGGACTGAAGGGCAGCATAGGCTGAGATGAACTCTGCGTTCTTGACCACAGATCGGCAGTTCCAAACGCTGCCAGAGACCCGGAATTCCACATGGGTTGTGCGCGCAGGGTCCACTAAATTAGAATGGTTGTAGCCAACGGGTGGGGAGCGTCTGTAAAGCCTACAGGGAGAGGAGCCAACAGGTATAGAAAACACACACATAGTTGGCAAAGCTACAATGGAGCAAAATGAGAATCTATAAATAACTAGGTAAGATCCTCTCTTTCCTTCCTCGAAGAACAACTCGGCAGGACCGTCTTTGTTTCGGCGACGGTTTTGCCAACGAGAAACTCTAAGAAACCAGGGGAGACTGAAGGACTAACACTCATTGCTGATTGCGAGATTTTGCGAGAGGTGAAACCACTCCCCCTCCAAAACAGCCACTGATTAACCAAAACAAGTCACAAATTGCCCTTCCCCTTGATCCTGGTTGATGTGTCAATCATCTGGAAGTTAATAGCAGTCAGCAGTTCACACACCAAGTAGGCTACTGGGAAGACAGGCAGCACTTAATAAAGTAGATGGCCCTAGCTAGCAAAAAGACAGCACTAGACGACAACAGATAAACACAAAAATTATACTTATGATTCCTGGAGCTGTCAGGAGTCCTCTAGCTATAGAATGAAGCACCATGTAGCCTCTATGTGTGTATTTTAATACAGTCTGTTTTAATTTGAAGCATATTCATGTCCTTGTGCTTGTTAGTAACAATGGCAAAGAAATGGGTAACTTTGTATTTGTAGTCACATTTGTTCCGAAGTTATCGGCAGTCACAGAAAGACAGATAAACATCTATATTTTGTGTTTAGTGGAGATCTTCTGTGTATAAAGTGACGCGGTGTAACGTTGATGCAGGGAGTCAGGAATCAGGTGCAGTTAACGATACAAAAACATCAGACAATAAAACATAACCAATACTGCCTGAAGAGTGACGCTATGGAGTGCTAGATAAAGGGGGAGTAATCAGGGTAGTGATGGAGTCCAGGTGTGCCTCATAATTGGGCGCAGGTGTGCTTAATGAGGGTTGCCAGGTGTGCGTAATGATGGGTTGCCAGGCCCGGTGGTTAGTAGACCGGCGACGTCGAGCGCTGGAGAAGGACAGCAGGGGAAGACGTGACAGCAAATCACCCCCACACCATAACACCTCCTCCTCCATGCTTTACGGTCGGAACTACACATGCAAAGATCATTCGTTCACCCACACCGCATCTCATAAAGACACGGCGGTTGGAACCAAAAATCTCCAATTTGGACTCCAGACCAAAGGACACATTTCCACCGGTCTAATGTCCATTGCTCGTGTTTCTTGGCCCAAGCAAGTCTCTTCTTCTTATTGGTGTCCTTTGGTAGTGGTTTCTTTGCAGCAATTCAACCATGAAGGCCTGATTCACACAGTCCCCTCTGAACAGTTGATGTTGAGATGTGTCTGTTACTTGAACTCTGTGAAGCATTTATTTGGGCTGCAATTTCTGAGGCTGGTAACTCTAATGAGCTTATCCTCTGCAGCAGAGGTAACTCTGGGTCTTCCATTCCTGTGGCGGTCCTCATGAGAGCCAGTTTCATCATAGCGCTTGATGGTTTTTGCGACTGCAGTCTGCTCAAACGCATTAAGAAGGAAAGGAATTCTACAAATTAACTTTTAAGAAGGCACACCTGTTAATTTAAATGCATTCCAGGTGACTACCTCATGAAGCTGGTTGAGAGAATGCCAAGAGTGTGCAAAGCTGTCATCAAGGTAAAAGGTGGCTATTTGAAGAATCTCAAATATAAAATATATTTTGATTTGTTTAACACTTTTTGGGATACTACATGATTCCATATGTGTTATTTCATAGTTTTGATATCTTCACTATTATTCTACAATGTAAAAAATAGTATAAATTAAGAAAAACCCTTGAATGAGTAGGTGTGTGCAAACTTTTGACTGGTGCTGTATATGCACAGCTAGTATACACACCCACACAACACAGAGCTCACTACTGACCCCACAGTACAATCTCTGCTTTATTACTTCTTCATATAAGGTGCAAACACTGAACGTTGTGTTTGATAACTCTGTCTCCCAGCTATTCTCTAACTACCTGACTGTGTGGTTAGTCTGTCTGTCAGCTATTCTCTAACTACCTGACTGTGTGGTTAGTCTCTCTGTCAGCCATTGGGCTCCCGAGTGGCGCAGCGGTCTAAGGCACTGCATCTCAGTGCTTGAGGTGTCACTACAGACCCCCCTGGTTTGATTCCAGGCTGTATCACAACCGGCCGTGATTGGGAGTCCCATAGGGCGGCGCACAATTGGCCCAGCGTCGTCTGGGTTTGGCCGGTGTAGGCCGTCATTGTAAATAAGAATTTGTTCTTAACTGACTTGCCTAGCTAAATAAAGGTCAAATAAAAAAAATAAAAAATTATCTGACTGTGTGGTTAGTCTGTCTGTCTGGTTAGGGCAGAAAGCCACTGGAGAATGGAGAGCTATAATGTCAATAACAAAGCGTTTGCTGACTTATATATAAATGGAGTTAACCTCGGGTGAGCGTGTCTGTGATTCTCTCCATTCTACAGAGCTGTGAGCGTGTCTGTGTTTCTCTACAGAGCGTGTCTGTGTTTCTCTCCATGCTACAGAGCTGTGAGTGTGTGACAGCTGTGAGCTGTGAGTGGGACACCCTCTCGTCTCAGGTTTCCACATCTCTCCACTCTGCCACCGCCTCCCACCTCAAGCTATTGTCATGACCATGAAAGAAAGGTTTTACAATGACCTGTCTTTTATTTCCTGGCATAGTGCACACATGACCAAGAAATGTGTCGCACGCACACGCACACGCAAACACACACGCACACGCAAACGCACACGCAAACACACACACACACACACCCTACCTCTTGCAACTAAGCAGCCTCTAGGTCAAATCAAAGTATGTTTTAATAAGCCTATAGAAAAATGTGCAATAGCAATGAAAATCAATGTACGTTAGAAATCTAGTCTGTAGGTTACAGTCTGTTTGTTAGCAGTCTGTATCTTACAGTCAGAATGTTAGCAGTCTGTTGGTTAAAGCCTGCCTCAAATAAAATAAAATAACATTGTATTTGTCACATACACTTGTTTAGCAGATGTTATTGCAGGTGTAGCGAAATGCTTGTGTTTCTAGCTCCGACAGTGCAGTAATATCTAACAAGTAATATCTAACAATTTCACAACATATACCCAATACACACAAATCTAAGTAAGGAATGGAATTAAGAATATATAAATATATGGACGAGCAATGACAGAGCGGCATGGACTAAGATACAGTAGAATATTATAGAATACAGTATATGCATATGAGATTAGTAATGCAAGATATGTAAACATTATTAAAGTGACTAGTGTTCCATTTCTTAAAGTGGCTAATGATTTCTAGTCTATTTCTATAGGCAGCAGCCTCTAATGTGCTAGTGATGGCTATTTAACAGTCTGATGGCCTTGAGATAGAAGCTGTTTTTCAGTCTCTCGGTCCCAGCTTTGATGTAGGTGTACTGACCTTGCCTGCTGGATGATAGCGGGGTGAACAGGCAGTGGCTCGGGTTGTTGATGTCTTTGATGATCTGTTTGGCCTTCCTGTGACATCGGGTGCTGTAGGTGTCCTGGAGGGCGGGTAGTTTGCCCCCAGTAATGCGTTCTGTAGGCTACATGTCCGTAGGGTACAGTCTGTAAGTTTTCAGTCTGTATGTTAGCAGTATGTATGTTAGCAGTCTGTATGTTAGCAGTCTGTAGGTTAGCAGTCTGTATGTTAGCAGTCTGTAGGTTACAGTCTGTAGGTTAGCAGTCTGTAGGCTAGCAGTCTGTATGTTAGAGGTCTGTAGGCTAGCAGTCTGTATGTTAGAGGTCTGTAGGCTAGCAGTCTGTATGTTAGAGGTCTGTAGGCTAGCAGTCTGTATGTTAGAGGTCTGTATGTTAGCAGTCTGTAGGTTAGCAGTCTGTAGGTTAGCAGTCTGTATGTTAGCAGTCTGTAGGTTAGCAGTCTGTAGGTTAGCAGTGTGGTCTGTAGGTTAGCAGTCTGTATGTTAGAGGTCTGTAGGTTAGCAGTCTGTATGTTAGAGGTCTGTAGGTTAGCAGTCTGTATGTTGGAGGTCTGTAGGTTAGCAGTCTGTAGGTTAGCAGTCTGTATGTTAGAGGTCTGTATGTTAGCAGTCTGTAGGTTAGCAGTCTGTATGTTAGCAGTCTGTAGGTTAGCAGTCTGTAGGTTAGCAGTGTGGTCTGTAGGTTAGCAGTCTGTATGTTAGAGGTCTGTAGGTTAGCAGTCTGTATGTTAGAGGTCTGTAGGTTAGCAGTCTGTATGTTGGAGGTCTGTAGGTTAGCAGTCTGTAGGTTAGCAGTCTGTAGGTTAGCAGTCTGTATGTTGGAGGTCTGTAGGTTAGCAGTCTGTAGGTTAACAGCCTGTAGGTTAGCAGTCTGTATGTTATCAGTCTGTAGGTTAGCAGTCTGTAGGTTAGCAGTGTGGTCTGTAGGTTAGCAGTCTGTATGTTAGAGGTCTGTAGGTTAGCAGTCTGTATGTTGGAGGTCTGTAGGTTAGCAGTCTGTAGGTTAGCAGTCTGTATGTTAGAGGTCTGTAGGTTAGCAGTCTGTAGGTTGGCACTCTTTAGGTTACAAGTCTGTAAGTTACAGCCTGTAGTTTAACAGTGTGTAGGTTAGCAGTCTGTATGTTAGTAGTCTGTAGGTTAACAGCCTGTAGGTTAGCAGTCTGTAGGTTAGCAGTCTGTAGGTTAGCAGTCTGTAGGTTAGCAGTCTGTAGGTTATCTGTCTGTATTTTAACAGGCGTTAACAAAGTACTGAGTAAGGGGTCTGAATACTTATGTAAATGTGGTATTTCCAGGGGGTTTCTTTATACATTTGCAAACATAAAAAAAAAACTGTTTTCACTTTGTCATTATGGGGGGTTGTGTGTAAATTGATGAGGGAAAAAAACGATTTAATCCATTTTAGAATAGGGCTGTAACGTAACAAAATGTGGAAAAAGTCAAGTGGTCTTAATACTTTCCAAATGCGCTGTATGTCATGAAAAGAGCAGGTGTTCTTAATGCTTTGTATACTCAGTGTATTTCCGTCAAAAAAACATTTATGTAAAAAAAAAATGTAAATAATATATATTACATCCCACAGTATGGTCATATACCTTTATCGTGGGAACAATAGCCAAACTTTCATATGATGTTGGGAAAGTTCCGACAGAAAACGGACCATGTTTTAAACTTCTCACCACTTCCTGTGTGTAATGCCATGAAATATCTGATCCCAGTCCAGTTAACGACAGGAGGAGAAAATAGCACATAGATGTAATAATCTTAGAGTGATTTATAGGATCAAAATGTCTGATTCCCTGTGAGACCCATTCCCATGATCTCCTCTTATACCATAACATGAATCACAGAGAGATATCCAATCAGAGCAGAGTAATCTCCCAGCCGCCCAGCGGCATCCATCTTGTAAATCCTCACTTGATATAAAGAGACTTTCTGGAACTGAAGCCGTTGGCCTCTGAACACAAACCTAATTATCTGTGTGTGCGCGCGCGCGTGTGACTTTTCTCTGTTGAAGATGTCAAACAAACATCTACATCACACGTACACGTGCCCTGTAAGTGGCACGTAAAGTTTTTTTTTTCAAAAGGAAAGTGCTAGAAAGGTCTGCTACACAACCCGCCAAGGCCTGACATTTTATGAATAAAAAATATGAGCAATGGAAATCATACGGAAGTGACATCACTGGAAACGAGAGGTCGTTGGGTGCACTATTTTGATGCAACACCCTGTGATTGGCTGATGACAAAAGTGGGATGTTGACATAACCAGGTGAGGGGGTGACCTGGATCAGACAGATTGCTTCGGCTACACCCGCGCACACAGACACACAAATGTTTGTTTTACTATCCTTGTGGGGACCAAACAATTGATTCCCATTCAAAAATCCTATTTTCCCTAACCCTCACCCTAAGCCTTAGCCTAACCCTAACCTTAACCTTAACCCTAACCCTAACCCTAACCCTAACCCTAACCTTAACCCTAACCCTAATCCTAACCCTAACCTTAACCCTAACTCTAACCCTAACCCTGACCTTAACCCTAACCCTAACCCTAACCCTAACCCTAACCCTAACCCTAACCCTAACCCTAACCTTAACCCTAACCCTAACCCTAACCCTAACCCTAACCCTAACCCTAACTCTAACCCTAACCTTAACCTTAACCCTAAGCCTTAGCCTTAACCTTAACCCCAAACCCCTAAAGCATGAAACATGCCGATAGGTACTTCTCACAGTGGGAGGCCGTTCCTTCTCTTGCTAGAACAAAAAGCGGTACCTGCTGCGTGCCGACCCGGTAGTGACCAATCTACCAATTCTACTTGTAGATCGTCAGTGGCCATCAATTTGACTTTGAGCCAATCAGAGAGCACGAACCCCCATGTGGGGGAGCCAACACAAAAAAACAGGAAAAAAGTGTGTATTTTCTCTGATGAGCTAGTCACACTTCATATGCAATGTAGGCTAAGGGATGGTAGCTAGACGCAATGCTACAACGCTAAATACTTCGTCAAGATGCTGTAGCTAACCACTGTAGTTAGCATTGACATTATAATTAAATCCCATTGGATTAGCTAGCTTCCATGAAACAGCTGCCTGTGTTAGCTGCCGAGTTAGTGCAGTTTCCTTAGTCCTTAGCTAGCTAGCTATGTTGTGCTAGCTAGTGAATATGCTAACGTTAGCTAGCTAGCTAAACATTTGGCTATGGGCTGTCACTGGCAGTATGGGATTATGGAGAGTGAATTAGATTGCTTCTTCGTCATCTTGCTTGGTAGTCATCTAGCTGTGGCCATCTGGCTAGTATCAACAAGGGCTTTCTACAAAATAGCAACATTAGCGCACATAGCTTGGAATCTAGACCGTAAGCAATACGTGCAGATATGCATTGCCAAACAACGCTACTGCCACCTTTTGGTTTGGAGTATTTTAACAAGTCTGAGTGGCTGTCAACTTCCAAGGTCTTTGCTGTGTGAACACAAAAGAGATTGACTGCCGACACTGTTCAGAGGTGCTAAGCACTGTCGGCATGCAAACGTTTGACATTCCTAACGGTGTGTCTGAGCTTTAACCCTAAACCTAAACCTAACCCCTACCCCCTAACTCTAATTCTTATACCTAACCCCTAAGCTTAGTAAAGCCTTTTTCCTTGTTGGGACCGGCGGAAATATCTTCTGGCATGACGCATCCACCCCTGACAGGACACAGCTGGAACGTCCCCACAGGCCTCCTCCATTGCCTGGGGGGTTTGCGATCATACGCCTTCCAATGCTGAAAACAACTCAATGGGGTTGAGAAATGGGGAATATGGTGGGAGATAGAGAATTGTAAACCTGGGATGGTCATGGAACCAGTTACGGACCTGATCAGCCCGATGGAAACTCGCATTGTCCCAAATTAGAAAATACATTTGCTGCTCAGGATCACCTGTCCCCTCTCTGCTCTGGATGAAGAAGATTGTCATGTAATGTGTTCAGGAAGTGAAGGAGATGGGCAGTGTTGTATGGTCCAAGGGTGGCATGGCGGTGGAGGATCCCATTGGGGCTCATAGCTGCGCATATGGTGACATTTCCCCCCGCGCTGACCAGGTACCTCAATGATGGCGCGTTGACCAATGACGTTCCTTCCTTCCGCTCCTCCTCGTCTTCTCTACATTGAATCCAGCCTCCTCTATGAATATAGGTTCCTGGGGAATGGGACTTACATCCAACTCCATGATTATCTGAAATGACAGTAAATACTGTAATTGCTGTATAGTGAAGTTCACTGGCAACATCCATGAGTCTCTGATGTTTCAAGAGTCTAACACTAGTACATTACTTCCTAGCACATATTCGTACCGTTTATCCTTCACTCTTTGGGAATTCCTTTCAAATGTGACTCTGTAGATTTGCTTCATCCAGAGATGGTGTTTCTTAAGGATGCGGGCTATGGTTGATACACTCACTCTGATGTTATGGAAGATGGCAGGGTTTTCAATAATCTGTTGTGGGATTTCCTCGCAGTCTTATGGCATTATTTTCAACTACCGTTTGCACCATGGCAGCCTCCTGTTGGTCTGTAAATAGACGTGTTCTACCACCACGTGGTCGTCGTCTTTCAGTTCTACAAAAACAAAATAGTCTACAGTGCAGTGAACACTACAGTGATACAGTATACAAGATCAACACGTTACAAAGTAGGTTAGCTCCTCCTCCTCCACCTCCACCTCCTCCTCCTCCTCCACCACCCCCACCTCCACCTCCACCTCCACCTCCACCTCCTCCTCCACCCCCACCTCCACCCCACCTCCACCACCACCTCCACCTCCTCCTCCACCCCCACCCCCACCTCTACCTCCACCTCCACCTCCACCTCCTCCTCCACCCCCACCTCCACCCCACCTCCACCACCACCTCCACCTCCTCCTCCACCCCCACCCCCACCTCTACCTCCACCTCCACCTCCACCTCCTCCTCCACCCCCACCTCCACCCCACCTCCACCACCACCTCCACCTCCTCCTCCACCCCCACCCCCACCTCTACCTCTACCTCTACCTCCACCTCCACCTCCTCCTCCACCCCCACCTCCACCCCACCTCCACCACCACCTCCACCTCCTCCTCCACCCCCACCCCCACCTCTACCTCCACCTCCTCCTCCACCCCCACCTCTACCCCCACCTCCACCCCCACCTCCACCCCCACCTCCACCTCCACCTCCACCCCCACCCCACCTCCACCCCCACCTCTACCCCCACCTCCACCCCCACCTCTACCCCCACCTCCACCTCCACCCCCACCTCCACCTCCACCTCCACCCCCACCTCCATCCCCACCTCCACCTCCACCTCCACCTCCACCCCCACCACCACCTTTTTTTTTTTTTATTTGGACTCTAACGTGCACTCTAACGTGCACTGAAGCAGCTCTAGAAGAATGGAAAGAATGTTTCATCCTATCGCTGGGACCTCTTCATAAGCCTGAGGCACTGGAACTAGCTGTGGCTTTGGTACGTCATGTTTGAAGTGTGTGAGTAGTGAGCCTCTTTACATTTAATAACGTAGAACAAAGACTGTTTGACTATAGTAGTCATGCATATAAAATAAGTGTGCTTTGATAGCAATGTGATTGTCTTTCACTAACAAAGCGGCTAATGTAGCCTACAGTGTTTAATAGGGACAAAACGTATAAAGCATAGAACGTCTAGTAAAGACAACAGCCTATTGACTTGGTGGAACATGAGACTCAATCTCTCTATCAAGCCACACTAAAGACCAGTGTTGGGGAAGCTACTCTGAAAATATAGTTTACGAAGCTACCAATTACTGAACTGAAGTTACTTTGAAAAAGTAGTTCGGTATGTCCAAACAGTCTTTAGATGTAGTGAACGACCTTGGGGAATAGTGACAGGGGAGAGGAGGGGGGATGAATGAGCCTAAATGGAAGCTACACAACTACTTAAAACCGTAAAGGAAATCCTGTAGAATGCTGTCTTTCTGAGACATGTATCAAATAATACTCAACGAACCAATAGTATCAAGAGGAACCTGATGTGGGGGGATGGAGGTCTTTAGTAGTGGCCAGCTTCCTTCCCCCTAGCCAAGAAAGAAAGACAGGGTTAATCTCATTAGGCCAAGCCCCCATCAGGAGCCATCATCTCCAGTAGCCAGTTCATCTCATTAGGCCAAGCCCCCATCAGGAGCCATCATCTCCAGTAGCCAGTTAATCTCATTAGGCCGAGCCCCCATCAGGAGCCATCATCTCCAGTAGCCAGTTCATCTCATTAGGCCAAGCCCCCATCAGGAGCCATCATCTCCAGTAGCCAGTTCATCTCATTAGGCCAAGCCCCCATCAGGAGCCATCATCTCCAGTAGCCAGTTCATCTAATTAGGCCAAGCCCCCATCAGGAGCCATCATATCCAGTAAGATGTGTGTGTGTGTGTGTGTGTGTGTGTGTGTGTGTGTGTGTGTGCGTGTGTGTGTGTGATGGAATGGGAGCCAGCGTAGCGGAGGGAGCTTTTAGAGCCGGATGTGGAGCCAACTGGCAGGGTGCCAGCATGACCAGGCTGTTCTCTGTGTGTGTGTGTGTGTGTGTGTGTGTGTGTGTGTGTGTGTGTGTGTGTGTGTGTGTGTGTGTGAGTTAGCTCCAGTGCTGTTCTCTAATGAATTCCTGGTCCCTAGAGCTGTGTTCTGACGCTCACAAATGCTCCGATACTCCCTCTCTCTCAGTGGTTTTCTAGGAGTGTGTGGGAGACACTATGCTCACGCGTACAGTACAATACACAAACATACACATACAAAAATACAATACATGTACAATACACACACATACAATACATAGAATACACACACATACAATACACAAACATATAATACACAAACATACAATACGTAGAATACACATATGGTACAACACACACACACACACACAAGGTATCCCAGGTGCTGGTGGAATACACTTGGCTCACGCACACACACACACACACACACACACACACACACACACACACACACACACCTACTCCTGCTGTTTTGCAACAGCTGGCTGTATACGGTACCTTAAGGACTCAGCACACGGCACAGCGAGGAAAGGGAGGATACAGTCACCTGTCATAGGGTTTCTCTAATACATAGAGAATTATTTATTGTGTCCCTTTTTCGGGAAACGTTGTCTTGCATCTCAAACATAACAACATAGCATCACCACATAAAAACTTCAAAACATTCTAAGTTTAGATCACGAGCAATATCACATCAAGGAACAACTCATGTGGGTACAGTCCATGGGATAAGCAACATGTCATACAGATCAGATTCATGGTGGGTGGGGGGGACGGGGGGCATTGAGCAGAGTTATCTGTTTAATTGTCTGATACAGGTGGGGACGAACAACTTCTGGGCTCTAGGGGGTCATATTCATGGGATCGACGGCCTGATGGTAAAAGCTGGTACTCCTGGTTGAGTGGGTGTGTGAGGTCGGTGGCAATCCTTACACCCCCCATCCCGCTACTCTCTCCAAGAAAAGCGTCTCCATGCTAACCAAAACTAACACCACTGATTTTTACTTGCCAGCTTTACTATTTTGTGGAGTTTGGGTTTTTATTTGAGATGGATAGTTCATTGTACCAGACTTGGAAACAGAACGTGAGAATACCCTGAACACCGAACTCTTCGTAGCAATTCCAAACTCAGACATGTTTTACCCTCTTGGTTTGATACTGTAGGAGATATCCACGAGGCACTACCCAGCTAGCACCTAACGTTCAGAGAACCATGTGTTTCTTAGAGCTTGGTGAGAGCGTGGTTGTCCTATGGGTATTTTGCATACAACCTTTCCACAACTTTCTGGGAATGGTGCAGGATAGTTGCTTGGCTTTGGAACATTCTCAGCACATTTAAAGGAACTTAACAAAAAAAAATGTTATTTTCTTGGTATTTCATTACTTTAACAGAACGTTTCCTAAAAAGTTCAAACACGGTTACATTTCATTTCAATTTTGGTGATTGTTCTAGGAACGTTCTCCAACTGGTTTGACGTTGGGAATGTTCTCAAATAGTTCAGAGAACGTTAAGAAACAATGTTCTTCTGTGGGAATTTCAGTACTTCAGCATAACGTTTCCTACAGCTTTCCTCATGGTTCTATTTAAAGTCATGTTCTCAAATAGTTCAGAGAACGTTAAGAAGCAACGTTCGTCTGTGGGAATTTCAGTACTTCAGCATTTCCGAGAACGTTAAGAAAACTTTCCATAAAAACCACAAGAAAACTTTCAGAAAATAAAATATAAAAAACAATTTACAGCTTTGTACAAGTAAAATAAAACAGGGCATGCTAGCTCCATCCTGGCGGAGCAGAGGACTTATTGCATGATTAATGCCTAAGCAAAATCATTTCCATGTGTCCTCTCTGTGCTTGGAGTTCAAAACAGTTAACCCAAACTAAGCTAGCAGTGTTATTTAATTACCTTTAAATAACCTATAATTTTCATTCTCAGAAAGTTAATAAAACCTCCCAGGAAAACTTTCAGGGAACCAGAGTAAAACATTCTCAGAACCTCCCTGCAACCTAAAAATGTACGTTCCCAGTACAGGCAATATTTTCACTTATGTTCTCAGAACGTAAAAAAAAAATCAGTTTTACGGGTTAGGAAACGTATAGCTTCGGTCCCAGAAGCAATGAGAAACCAAAAACGTACGTTCCCACAACTTCGAAGGAACCAAATGTGCCAGATGGGTATTTAGTCATATTTTCAAGAATCAACAGGTATAAATTATTAATTTAAATGTTTGAAGATGGCTGTAAAAATCACAGGGTGGCTTTAAAAGTAAGGACATTGATAGTGTCAGGAATAATAGTTTACTGTAAACTATCTAACCTCAGAAGGTCAGAGAGAGAGAATGGGAGAGAGAGAGAGAGAGAGAGAGAGAGAGAGAGAGAGAGAGAGAGAGAGAGAGAGAGAAAGAGAGAGAGATAGAGAGATAAAAGTCAGCTTTTCAAGTGCAACCTGACAGCTCTTTTCCCTCTGGTGACCTGCTTGTTCGTAATACGACGTAAACCAGGTCAAACTCAGAGACGTGAAAAGGTCAACCTCAGAGACGTGAACCAGGTCAACCTCAGACAGGCCTGGAGGTCCTGTTGTTCTCTCCGCTCAGTGGCCTGTCCTGGCAGGGCTCGTCTCGCCTAAATTATTTAGACACCAAAAAAACTAGTGGAGGTCTAGTTCAGGCGGTCTGTTCTCTCTCCTTCTCCACATCCACTAGACAACAATACCACCTGGTAACTGTTCTCTCTCCCTCTCCACATCCACTAGACAACAATACCACCTGGTGACTGTTCTCTCTCTCTCTCCCTCTCCACATCCACTAGACAACAATACCACATGGTGACTGTTCTCTCTCTCCCTCTCCACATCCACTAGACAACAATACCACCTGGTGACTGTTCTCTCTCTCTCCCTCTCCACATCCACTAGACAACAATACCACCTGGTGACTGTTCTCTCTCTCTCCCTCTCCACATTCACTAGACAACAATACCACCTGGTGACTGTTCTCTCTCCCTCCCTCTCCACATCCACTAGACAACAATACCACCTGGTGACTGTTCTCTCTCTCTCCCTCTCCACATCCACTAGACAACAATACCACCTGGTGACTGTTCTCTCTCCCTCTCCACATCCACCAGACAACAATACCATCTGGTGACTGTTCTCTCTCTCTCCCTCTCCACATCCACTAGACAACAATACCACCTGGTGACTGTTCTCTCTCTCCCCATCTCCACATCCACTAGACAACAATACCACCTGGTGACTGTTCTCTCTCCCTCTCCACATCCACCAGACAACAATACCACCTGGTGACTGTTCTCTCTCTCTCCCTCTCCACATCCACTAGACAACAATACCACCTGGTGACTGTTCTCTCTCTCTCCCTCTCCACATCCACTAGACAACAATACCACCTGGTGACTGTTCTCTCTCTCTCCCTCTCCACATCCACTAGACAACAATACCACCTGGTGACTGTTCTCTCTCTCTCCCTCTCCACATCCACTAGACAACAATACCACCCGGTGACTGTTCTCTCTCCCTCCCCCGATACACTTTTGCTTAAAGAAAACACTGCAAAAAGGTTTAGGGGACTTGGACACAAATATACTAACATATTATTACAAAATCTGATGAGATTAATATTAACTTGAAAGTTGATCAATTGCAAAAGTCAAGATATTCTCTAGAATCAGAACATTGGATTTTCAATTGTGATATATTTTTTATTGTAAAGAGCTCCCTCTACTGAAATCTTTGCATAATAGCTGGATTTTCATAATATCAATCTGCTCACTACATACAAGGGGCCTGTGTCCAAAGAGACAACATCTACTCCGAAACGTTTCAACAGAAAAAGGTGTCTGGACATGATAGAGTGATAGTCAGTCTAGGGTGGTGTCAGGACATAATAGAGGGACAGTCAGTCTAGGGTGGTGTCAGGACATGATAGAGGGACAGTCAGTCTAGGGTGGTGTCAGGACATGATAGAGGGACAGTCAGTCTAGGGTGGTGTCAGGACATGATAGAGGGACAGTCAGTCTAGGGTGGTGTCAGGACATGATAGAGGGACAGTCAGTCTAGGGTGGTGTCAGGACATGATAGAGGGACAGTCAGTCTAGGGTGGTGTCAGGACATGATAGAGGGACAGTCAGTCTAGGGTGGTGTCAGGACATGATAGAGGGACAGTCAGTCTAGGGTGGTGTCAGGACATGATAGAGGGACAGTCAGTCTAGGGTGGTGTCAGGACATGATAGAGGGACAGTCAGTCTAGGGTGGTGTCAGGACATGATAGAGGGACAGTCAGTCTAGGGTGGTGTCAGGACATGATAGAGTGACAGTCAGTCTCGGGTGGTGTCAGGACATGATAGAGTGACAGTCAGTCTAGGGTGGTGTCAGGACATGATAGAGGGACAGTCAGTCTCGGGTGGTGTCAGGACATGATAGAGGGACAGTCAGTCTAGGGTGGTGTCAGGACATGATAGAGGGACAGTCAGTCTAGGGTGGTGTCAGGACATGATAGAATGACAGTCAGTCTAGGGTGGTGTCAGGACATGATAGAGGGAAAGTCAGTCTAGGGTGGTGTCAGGACATGATAGAGGGACAGTCAGTCTAGGGTGGTGTCAGGACATGATAGAGGGACAGTCAGTCTCGGGTGGTGTCAGGACATGATAGAGGGACAGTCAGTCTAGGGTGGTGTCAGGACATGATAGAGAGATAGTCACAGTCTCGGGTGGTGTCAGGACATGATAGAGAGATAGTCACAGTCTCGGGTGGTGTCAGGACATGATAGAGAGATAGTCACAGTCTCGGGTGGTGTCAGGACATGATAGAGAGATAGTCACAGTCTCGGGTGGTGTCAGGACATGATAGAGAGATAGTCACAGTCTCGGGTGGTGTCAGGACATGATAGAGTGACAGTCAGTCTCGGGTGGTGTCAGGACATGATAGAGGGACAGTCAGTCTCGGGTGGTGTCAGGACATGATAGAGGGACAGTCAGTCTAGGGTGGTGTCAGGACATGATAGAGGGACAGTCAGTCTAGGGTGGTGTCAGGACATGATAGAGGGACAGTCAGTCTAGGGTGGTGTCAGGACATGATAGAGGGACAGTCAGTCTAGGGTGGTGTCAGGACATGATAGAGGGACAGTCAGTCTAGGGTGGTGTCAGGACATGATAGAGGGACAGTCAGTCTAGGGTGGTGTCAGGACATGATAGAGGGACAGTCAGTCTAGGGTGGTGTCAGGACATGATAGAGGGACAGTCAGTCTAGGGTGGTGTCAGGACATGATAGAGGGACAGTCAGTCTAGGGTGGTGTCAGGACATGATAGAGTGACAGTCAGTCTCGGGTGGTGTCAGGACATGATAGAGTGACAGTCAGTCTAGGGTGGTGTCAGGACATGATAGAGGGACAGTCAGTCTCGGGTGGTGTCAGGACATGATAGAGGGACAGTCAGTCTAGGGTGGTGTCAGGACATGATAGAGGGACAGTCAGTCTAGGGTGGTGTCAGGACATGATAGAATGACAGTCAGTCTAGGGTGGTGTCAGGACATGATAGAGGGAAAGTCAGTCTAGGGTGGTGTCAGGACATGATAGAGGGACAGTCAGTCTAGGGTGGTGTCAGGACATGATAGAGGGACAGTCAGTCTCGGGTGGTGTCAGGACATGATAGAGGGACAGTCAGTCTAGGGTGGTGTCAGGACATGATAGAGAGATAGTCACAGTCTCGGGTGGTGTCAGGACATGATAGAGAGATAGTCACAGTCTCGGGTGGTGTCAGGACATGATAGAGAGATAGTCACAGTCTCGGGTGGTGTCAGGACATGATAGAGAGATAGTCACAGTCTCGGGTGGTGTCAGGACATGATAGAGAGATAGTCACAGTCTCGGGTGGTGTCAGGACATGATAGAGTGACAGTCAGTCTCGGGTGGTGTCAGGACATGATAGAGGGACAGTCAGTCTCGGGTGGTGTCAGGACATGATAGAGGGACAGTCAGTCTAGGGTGGTGTCAGGACATGATAGAGGGACAGTCAGTCTAGGGTGGTGTCAGGACATGATAGAGGGACAGTCAGTCTAGGGTGGTGTCAGGACATGATAGAGGGACAGTCAGTCTAGGGTGGTGTCAGGACATGATAGAGGGACAGTCAGTCTAGGGTCGTGTCAGGACATGATAGAGGGACAGTCAGTCTAGGGTGGTGTCAGGACATGATAGAGGGACAGTCAGTCTAGGGTGGTGTCAGGACATGATAGAGGGACAGTCAGTCTAGGGTGGTGTCAGGACATGATAGAGTGACAGTCAGTCTCGGGTGGTGTCAGGACATGATAGAGTGACAGTCAGTCTAGGGTGGTGTCAGGACATGATAGAGGGACAGTCAGTCTCGGGTGGTGTCAGGACATGATAGAGGGACAGTCAGTCTAGGGTGGTGTCAGGACATGATAGAGGGACAGTCAGTCTAGGGTGGTGTCAGGACATGATAGAATGACAGTCAGTCTAGGGTGGTGTCAGGACATGATAGAGGGAAAGTCAGTCTAGGGTGGTGTCAGGACATGATAGAGGGACAGTCAGTCTAGGGTGGTGTCAGGACATGATAGAGGGACAGTCAGTCTCGGGTGGTGTCAGGACATGATAGAGGGACAGTCAGTCTAGGGTGGTGTCAGGACATGATAGAGAGATAGTCACAGTCTCGGGTGGTGTCAGGACATGATAGAGAGATAGTCACAGTCTCGGGTGGTGTCAGGACATGATAGAGAGATAGTCACAGTCTCGGGTGGTGTCAGGACATGATAGAGAGATAGTCACAGTCTCGGGTGGTGTCAGGACATGATAGAGAGATAGTCACAGTCTCGGGTGGTGTCAGGACATGATAGAGTGACAGTCAGTCTCGGGTGGTGTCAGGACATGATAGAGGGACAGTCAGTCTCGGGTGGTGTCAGGACATGATAGAGTGACAGTCAGTCTAGGGTGGTGTCAGGACATGATAGAGGGACAGTCAGTCTAGGGTGGTGTCAGGACATGATAGATGACAGTCAGTCTAGGGTGGTGTCAGGACATGATAGAGGGAAAGTCAGTCTAGGGTGGTGTCAGGACATGATAGAGTGACAGTCAGTCTAGGGTGGTGTCAGGACATGATAGAGGGACAGTCAGTCTAGGGTGGTGTCAGGACATGATAGAGGGACAGTCAGTCTAGGGTGGTGTCAGGACATGATAGAGGGACAGTCAGTCTAGGGTGGTGTCAGGACATGATAGAGGGACAGTCAGTCTAGGGTGGTGTCAGGACATGATAGAGAGATAGTCACAGTCTAGGGTGGTGTCAGGACATGATAGAGAGATAGTCACAGTCTCGGGTGGTGTCAGGACATGATAGAGAGATAGTCACAGTCTCGGGTGGTGTCAGGACATGATAGAGAGATAGTCCAGTCTAGGGTGGTGTCAGGACATGATAGAGAGATAGTCACAGTCTCGGGTGGTGTCAGGACATGATAGAGGGATAGTCACAGTCTCGGGTGGTGTCAGGACATGATAGAGGGACAGTCAGTCTCGGGTGGTGTCAGGACATGATAGAGGGACAGTCAGTCTCGGGTGGTGTCAGGACATGATAGAGGGACAGTCAGTCTAGGGTGGTGTCAGGACATGATAGAGGGACAGTCAGTCTAGGGTGGTGTCAGGACATGATAGAGGGACAGTCAGTCTAGGGTGGTGTCAGGACATGATAGAGGGACAGTCAGTCTAGGGTGGTGTCAGGACATGATAGAGGGACAGTCAGTCTAGGGTGGTGTCAGGACATGATAGAGAGACAGTCAGTCTAGGGTGGTGTCAGGACATGATAGAGAGACAGTCAGTCTAGGGTGGTGTCAGGACATGATAGAGGGACAGTCAGTCTAGGGTGGTGTCAGGACATGATAGAGTGACAGTCAGTCTCGGGTGGTGTCAGGACATGATAGAGTGACAGTCAGTCTAGGGTGGTGTCAGGACATGATAGAGGGACAGTCAGTCTCGGGTGGTGTCAGGACATGATAGAGGGACAGTCAGTCTAGGGTGGTGTCAGGACATGATAGAGGGACAGTCAGTCTAGGGTGGTGTCAGGACATGATAGAATGACAGTCAGTCTAGGGTGGTGTCAGGACATGATAGAGGGAAAGTCAGTCTAGGGTGGTGTCAGGACATGATAGAGGGACAGTCAGTCTAGGGTGGTGTCAGGACATGATAGAGGGACAGTCAGTCTCGGGTGGTGTCAGGACATGATAGAGGGACAGTCAGTCTAGGGTGGTGTCAGGACATGATAGAGAGATAGTCACAGTCTCGGGTGGTGTCAGGACATGATAGAGAGATAGTCACAGTCTCGGGTGGTGTCAGGACATGATAGAGAGATAGTCACAGTCTCGGGTGGTGTCAGGACATGATAGAGAGATAGTCACAGTCTCGGGTGGTGTCAGGACATGATAGAGAGATAGTCACAGTCTCGGGTGGTGTCAGGACATGATAGAGTGACAGTCAGTCTCGGGTGGTGTCAGGACATGATAGAGGGACAGTCAGTCTCGGGTGGTGTCAGGACATGATAGAGGGACAGTCAGTCTAGGGTGGTGTCAGGACATGATAGAGGGACAGTCAGTCTAGGGTGGTGTCAGGACATGATAGAGGGACAGTCAGTCTAGGGTGGTGTCAGGACATGATAGAGGGACAGTCAGTCTAGGGTGGTGTCAGGACATGATAGAGGGACAGTCAGTCTAGGGTGGTGTCAGGACATGATAGAGGGACAGTCAGTCTAGGGTGGTGTCAGGACATGATAGAGGGACAGTCAGTCTAGGGTGGTGTCAGGACATGATAGAGGGACAGTCAGTCTAGGGTGGTGTCAGGACATGATAGAGGGACAGTCAGTCTCGGGTGGTGTCAGGACATGATAGAGGGACAGTCAGTCTAGGGTGGTGTCAGGACATGATAGAGGGACAGTCAGTCTCGGGTGGTGTCAGGACATGATAGAGGGACAGTCAGTCTAGGGTGGTGTCAGGACATGATAGAGGGACAGTCAGTCTAGGGTGGTGTCAGGACATGATAGAGGGACAGTCAGTCTAGGGTGGTGTCAGGACATGATAGAGGGAAAGTCAGTCTAGGGTGGTGTCAGGACATGATAGAGGGACAGTCAGTCTAGGGTGGTGTCAGGACATGATAGAGGGACAGTCCAGTCTCGGGTGGTGTCAGGACATGATAGAGAGATAGTCACAGTCTCGGGTGGTGTCAGGACATGATAGAGAGATAGTCACAGTCTCGGGTGGTGTCAGGACATGATAGAGAGATAGTCACAGTCTCGGGTGGTGTCAGGACATGATAGAGAGATAGTCACAGTCTCGGGTGGTGTCAGGACATGATAGAGAGATAGTCACAGTCTCGGGTGGTGTCAGGACATGATAGAGAGATAGTCACAGTCTCGGGTGGTGTCAGGACATGATAGAGTGACAGTCAGTCTCGGGTGGTGTCAGGACATGATAGAGGGACAGTCAGTCTCGGGTGGTGTCAGGACATGATAGAGTGACAGTCAGTCTAGGGTGGTGTCAGGACATGATAGAGGGACAGTCAGTCTAGGGTGGTGTCAGGACATGATAGAATGACAGTCAGTCTAGGGTGGTGTCAGGACATGATAGAGGGAAAGTCAGTCTAGGGTGGTGTCAAGACATGATAGAGGGACAGTCAGTCTAGGGTGGTGTCAGGACATGATAGAGGGACAGTCAGTCTCGGGTGGTGTCAGGACATGATAGAGGGACAGTCAGTCTAGGGTGGTGTCAGGACATGATAGAGGGACAGTCAGTCTCGGGTGGTGTCAGGACATGATAGAGGGACAGTCAGTCTAGGGTGGTGTCAGGACATGATAGAGAGATAGTCACAGTCTCGGGTGGTGTCAGGACATGATAGAGAGATAGTCACAGTCTCGGGTGGTGTCAGGACATGATAGAGAGATAGTCACAGTCTCGGGTGGTGTCAGGACATGATAGAGAGATAGTCACAGTCTCGGGTGGTGTCAGGACATGATAGAGAGATAGTCACAGTCTCGGGTGGTGTCAGGACATGATAGAGAGATAGTCACAGTCTCGGGTGGTGTCAGGACATGATAGAGTGACAGTCAGTCTCGGGTGGTGTCAGGACATGATAGAGGGACAGTCAGTCTCGGGTGGTGTCAGGACATGATAGAGGGACAGTCAGTCTAGGGTGGTGTCAGGACATGATAGAGGGACAGTCAGTCTAGGGTGGTGTCAGGACATGATAGAATGACAGTCAGTCTAGGGTGGTGTCAGGACATGATAGAGGGAAAGTCAGTCTAGGGTGGTGTCAGGACATGATAGAGGGACAGTCAGTCTAGGGTGGTGTCAGGACATGATAGAGGGACAGTCAGTCTCGGGTGGTGTCAGGACATGATAGAGGGACAGTCAGTCTAGGGTGGTGTCAGGACATGATAGAGGGACAGTCAGTCTCGGGTGGTGTCAGGACATGATAGAGGGACAGTCAGTCTAGGGTGGTGTCAGGACATGATAGAGGGACAGTCAGTCTAGGGTGGTGTCAGGACATGATAGAGGGACAGTCAGTCTCGGGTGGTGTCAGGACATGATAGAGGGACAGTCAGTCTAGGGTGGTGTCAGGACATGATAGAGAGATAGTCACAGTCTCGGGTGGTGTCAGGACATGATAGAGAGATAGTCACAGTCTCGGGTGGTGTCAGGACATGATAGAGAGATAGTCACAGTCTCGGGTGGTGTCAGGACATGATAGAGAGATAGTCACAGTCTCGGGTGGTGTCAGGACATGATAGAGAGATAGTCACAGTCTCGGGTGGTGTCAGGACATGATAGAGGGACAGTCAGTCTCGGGTGGTGTCAGGACATGATAGAGGGACAGTCAGTCTAGGGTGGTGTCAGGACATGATAGAGGGACAGTCAGTCTAGGGTGGTGTCAGGACATGATAGAATGACAGTCAGTCTAGGGTGGTGTCAGGACATGATAGAGGGAAAGTCAGTCTCGGGTGGTGTCAGGACATGATAGAGGGACAGTCAGTCTAGGGTGGTGTCAGGACATGATAGAGGGACAGTCAGTCTCGGGTGGTGTCAGGACATGATAGAGGGACAGTCAGTCTAGGGTGGTGTCAGGACATAATAGAGGGACAGTCAGTCTCGGGTGGTGTCAGGACATGATAGAGGGACAGTCAGTCTAGGGTGGTGTCAGGACATGATAGAGGGACAGTCAGTCTCGGGTGGTGTCAGGACATGATAGAGGGACAGTCAGTCTAGGGTGGTGTCAGGACATGATAGAGGGACAGTCAGTCTAGGGTGGTGTCAGGACATGATAGAGGGACAGTCAGTCTCGGGTGGTGTCAGGACATGATAGAGGGACAGTCAGTCTAGGGTGGTGTCAGGACATGATAGAGAGATAGTCACAGTCTCGGGTGGTGTCAGGACATGATAGAGAGATAGTCACAGTCTCGGGTGGTGTCAGGACATGATAGAGAGATAGTCACAGTCTCGGGTGGTGTCAGGACATGATAGAGAGATAGTCACAGTCTCGGGTGGTGTCAGGACATGATAGAGGTACAACCTGTGTGTACAGTACTATGGTAGTGTAGTGTAGTGTGTATAGTACTATGGTAGTGTAGTGTAGTGTGTATAGTACTATGGTAGTGTAGTGTAGTGTGTATAGTACTATGGTAGTGTAGTGTAGTGTGTACAGTACTATGGTAGTGTAGTGTAGTGTGTATAGTACTATGGTAGTGTAGTGTAGTGTGTATAGTACTATGGTAGTGTAGTGTAGTGTGTATAGTACTATGGTAGTGTAGTGTGTATAGTACTATGGTAGTGTAGTGTAGTGTGTATATTACTATGGTAGTGTAGTGTAGTGTGTATAGTACTATGGTAGTGTAGTTTAGTGTAGTGTGTATAGTACTATGGTAGTGTAGTGTAGTGTGTATAGTACTATGGTAGTGTAGTGTAGTGTGTATAGTACTATGGTAGTGTAGTGTAGTGTGTATAGTACTATGGTAGTGTAGTGTAGTGTTTATAGTACTATGGTAGTGTAGTGTAGTGTGTATAGTACTATGGTAGTGTAGTGTAGTGTGTATAGTACTATGGTAGTGTAGTGTAGTGTGTATAGTACTATGGTAGTGTAGTGTAGTGTGTAT
>CM062490.1:48687396-48702396 GCA_031479575.1 Coregonus ussuriensis
GAGCGGAGTGGAGCGGAGAGGAGGGGAGAGGATTGGAGGGGAGGGGAGGAGAGCGGAGGGGATCAGAGCGGAGGGGAGTGGAGGGGAGTGGAGCAGATTGGAGGGGAGCAGAGTGGAGTGGAGCAGAGTGGAGCGGAGTGGAGGGGAGCGGAGTGGAGATTAGGGGAGTAGAGCGGAGGGGAGGGTAGTGGAGGGGAGGGGAGCTGAGAGGAGCAGAGCGGAGTGGAGGGGAGCAGAGAGGAGGGGAGCGGTGGGGAGGAGAGTGGAGGCGAGGGGAGGGGAGCTGAGCAGAGCGGAGGGGAGGGGAGCAGAGTGGAGCAGAGGGGAGCGGAGCAGAGTGTATCAGAGCGGAGGGGAGCAAAGTGGAGGGGAGGGGAGCGGAGGGGATCAGAGCGGAGCGGAGTGGATCAGAGTGGAGGGGTGGGTAGTGGAGGGGAGGGGAGGGGAGGGGAGCGGAGTGGAGCGGATTAGAGGGGAGCAGAGGGGAGTGGAAGGGAGGGGAGTAGAGCGGGGGGGAGGGGATCAGAGCGGAGGGGAGCGGAGCAGATTAAATGGGAGCAGAGGGGAGGGGAGTGGAGTGGATTAGAGAGGAGGGGAGCGGATTAGAGAGGAGCAGAGCGGAGCGGAGGGGATTAAATTGGAGGTGAGGGGATCAGAGCGGAGGTGAGGGGAACAGCGGGGAGGGGAGCGGAGCAGAGTGGAGGGGAGTGGATTGGAGGGGAGGGGAGGGGATCAGAGCGGAGGGGAGGGGAGTGGAGCGGAGCGGATTAGAGGGGAGCAGAGGGGAGGGGAGCGGAGGGGAGGGCATAGAGCGGAGCGGAGGGGATCAGAGCAGAGGGGAGGAGAGTGTAGCGGAGGGGAGGGGATCAGAGCGGAGGTGAGGGAGCAGTGGGGAGGGGATCAGAGCGGAGGGGAGCAGAGCGGAGGGGATCAGAGCGGAGGGGAGGAGAGTGTAGTGGAGGGGAGGGGATCAGAGCGGAGGGGAGGGGAGTGGAGCGGAGCGGATTAGAGGGGAGCAGAGGGGAGGGGAGCGGAGGGCATAGAGCGGAGCGGAGGGGATCAGAGCGGAGGGGAATTGAGCGGAGGGGAGGGGAGGGGAGAGGAGAGGAGAGGAGTGGAGGGGAGGGGAGAGGAGTGGAGCGAAGCGGATTGGAGCGAAGGGGAATGGAGCGGAGGGGAGGGGAGCGGATCAGAGCGGAGCGGATCAGATCGGAGGGGATTAGAGGGGAGCAGAGGGGAGGGGAGTGGAGCGGAGTGGAGGGGCGGGGAGGGGAGGAGAGTGGAGGGGATCAGAGCGGAGGGGAGGGGAGTGGAGGGGAGCGGATTAGAGGGGAGCAGAGGGGAGCATAGGGGAGGGGAGGGGATTAGAGTGGAGGGGAGGGGATCAGAGCGGAGGTGAGGGGAGCAGCGGGGAGGGGAGCGCAGCAGAGGGGAGGGGAGGGGAGGGGATCAGAGCGGAGGTGAAGGGAGCAGTGGGGAGGGGATCAGAGCGGAGGGGAGCAGAGCGGAGGGGATCAGAGCGGAGGTGAGGGGAGCAGAGGGGAGGGGAGCGGAGGGGAGGGCATAGAGCAGACAGGAGGGGATCAGAGTGGAGGGGAGTGGGGCGGAGGGGATCAGAGCGGAGTGAAGGGGAGAGGAGTGGAGCGAAGCGGAGCGGAGGGGAATGGAGTGGAGGGGAGGGGAGGGGAGGGTAGGGGAGGGGAGGGGAGGGGATCAGAGCGGAGGGGAGGAGAGTGTAGCGGAGGGGAGGGGATCAGAGCGGAGGTGAGGGAGCAGTGGGGAGGGGATCAGAGCGGAGGGGAGCAGAGCGGAGGGGATCAGAGCGGAGGGGAGGAGAGTGGATTAGAGGGGAGCAGAGGAGATTAGAGGGGAGCAGAGGGGAGGGGAGTGGAGCGTAGTGGAGGGGAGGGGAGGGGAGGGTAGGAGAGTGGAGGGGATCAGAGCGGAGGGGAGGGGAGTGGAGGGGAGCGGATTAGAGGGGAGCAGAGGGGAGCATAGGGGAGGGGAGCGGAGCGGAGGGGAGGGGATTTGAGCGGAGGGGAGGGGAGCAGTGGGGAGGGGATCAGAGCGGGAGGGAGCAGAGCGGAGGGGATCAGAGCGGAGGGGAGGCGAGTGGATTAGAGGGGAGCAGAGGGGATTAGAGGGGAGCAGAGGGGAGTGGAGGGGAGCAGAGGGGAGGGGAGGGGAGGAGAGCGGAGGGGTGGGGAGCAGAGGGGAGGGGAGGGCATAGAGTGTAGCGGAGGGGATCAGAGCGGAGGAGAGCGGAGGGGAGCGGAGGGGAGCGGAGGAGAGCGGAGGGGAGGGGAGCAGAGGGGAGAGGAGGGGAGCGGAGGGGAGGGAATCAGAGCGGAGGTGAGGGGAGCGGAGTGGAGGGGAGCGGAGGGGAGCGGAGGGGAGCGGAGGGGATCAGAGCGGAGGAGAGCGGAGGGGAGCGGAGGGGAGCGGAGGAGAGCGGAGGGGAGGGGAGCAGAGGGGAGAGGAGGGGAGCGGAGGGGAGGGAATCAGAGCGGAGGGGAGCGGAGTGGAGGGGAGCGGAGGGGAGCGGAGGGGAGTGGGGCGGAGGGGATCAGAGCGGAGGGGAGGGGAGTGGAGCGGAGGGGAGGGGAGCGGAGGGGAGTGGGGCGGAGGGGATCAGAGGGGAGGGGAGGGGAGGGGAGGGGATCAGAGCAGAGGTGAAGGGAGCAGTGGGGAGGGGATCAGAGCGGAGGGGAGCAGAGCGGAGGGGAGGGGAGCGGAGGGGAGGAGAGTGGATTAGAGGGGAGCAGAGGAGATTAGAGGGGAGCAGAGGGGAGGGGAGGGGAGGGGAGCGGAGGGGAGGGGAGGGGAGGGGAGGGGAGGGGAGGGGAGCAGATTCGAGGGGAGGGTAGGGGAGGGGAGGGAAACGGAGGGGAGTAGAGTGGATCAGAGGGGAGCAGATGGGAGGGCAGTGGAGGGGAGGGCCCCGGCCCCCACACTTCTTTATAGGTGAAATGGTTACGTCCCAAATGACACCCTATTCCCTATATAGTACACTACTTTTGAACAGTCTGACAAGTCTGTCACAACAGGAAAATGATCAGGAAATGTGAGTTATTGTGTGATTATAATTAATACATTATTAGTTAGGGCAATTCAAGCCTGACATTTTATAGTGGAAATTAAAAACTTTAGAAGCCTTTTTTTGAAACCTCGACTACACTACAAGTTAGCATTTCCTGCTGTGCAACAACAGGGTGATGAAAATTTGATATACAACTGTATATTGGGAGATCAGCCTGGGAGATCAGCCTGGGAGATCAGCCTGTGTAAGATCAGGAAGTAGCCACCCACAGGAGAGTAGAGACACAAGGATTGGACACAGTAGCAAGGTTTCCATCCAATTGGCAACAGATTTTCATGCGAATATTCTAAAATCTGCATGAATAAAATATGTGCATTTTCCCACCAGAGATATTTTCATCAAATTGACTTGTTGCAGATAAATGTATGTGCGTGATGACATAGTGCACATAAAAATTACTTTCACAGTTAAATTCCCACGTACCGAATAAAAAATACAAGTTAAATGGGTTTCCATCGCATTTTACACTCTACTGATGGTACTGGCTCGTGCCAAGAGCTGGCAGATACATTTTAGTCATTTAGCAGACACTCTTATGTAGAGTGTCACCAGAATAAGACCCTGGATATTTATTGGAAAGGAGCATCAAGCTCATCACTTTGCACTTTCACCTGTGAAGACTTTGCACTTTCACCTGTGAAGTTCATCATTACTTATTTCATCTGTAGCTTAATAAACTGCATGGTTTCCCGAGTCGTAGTGGGAGGACCACACAACATGTCATCGCGTGACTCCAAGTTTACTTCGATATGATGGTTATTATATCAATATTTGTGGATAAAAGCGTTTCCACCGCCATTTCGCATAATTCATTTGACCGACACAAAAAGATCCCACCTTGTCTAGCGTATTTTGTTTTGTCGACATTTGTAAAGTTTACCGACAAATTTCCTGTTTCCTTTTGTGAAATGTTTTTTGCATCATGTACTTTACGCGCACAAAAAGTTTGAATGTAAACCTGGTTAGTGACAGGCCTATATTTTGAGAACAGGGACTTGCGTGTCGGCATGTTTTTGTTATTTTGGGTTAGGCTTTCTTTAAGATATGCGGGCTAAGTTTAGTGACATTTGTTTCTATATTAGTTTTTGCATTTGTGGTCTGCCTAGGTGGTCTTTTGTCTTGGGGTATAAAAAAACACATTAATTATTATTATTCATGTTGTTGTAAGTAATGGATTTGTGCAAGAGATTACTTTTAACCCCTCCGCTCCACTCTGCGCCCTAGTTTTAAGTTAAACTAATACCAACTGTGGTTTGTAAAGATGATGCAATAGTTGACAATTTTAATTAAAGGAACAATACCTTCAGTGATTGGTTTTCCTGTTCGCCTCACACTAAAGCAAAATGAAATGTTTATTTTTTCCAAATGGAAAAGCAAAGGCCACATCAACTATGTACAGCAGGGATCCAGATCGATGTTCTTTACTCTCAGCCTGGAAATCAATCACAACTTTCTGACAAACGTGGTGAGAAATGAACGCATCAGTTCAGAGCTGTTTAGTTCAAACTGCCACAATGCATTCAGCCTCTGAGATATGACTGCCTAATACTGTGGTTACATCCCAAATGGCACCCTATTCCCTATATAGTGCACTACTTTAGACCAGAGAATGGCACCCTATTCCCTATATAGTGCACTATTTTAGACCAGAGAATGGCACCCTATTCCCTATATAGTGCACTGCTTTAGACCAGAGAATGGCACCCTATTCACTATATAGTGCACTACTTTAGACCAGAGCCCTATGGTGAATAGGGTGGCATTTGGGACGCATCCTGCAAATACCTCCAGTCCTTCAGTCAGAGGATATTCCTCTCTTTAATCCATTAATGGAAGTGTTGGACAGTTTAAGGCGTGGCTAGAGGTAGAGCCTACGATCATTCTGGTCAAAATAATTAGGACTGGGCTCCTGACCAGTTCAGCTATTTTGTGTGTTTGTTTGTTTGTTTTTTTCGCTGATCATAACTTGTTTTGTACATAATGTTTCCGCCATCATTTCCTACGACCGAAAAGAGCTCCTTGACATCAGAACAGCAATAACTAACCTCGATTTTGGAAGAAGATTTCTACTTCAAAGAGTTGGCAGGCGCAGGACATACTGCTCACCCCCGGACCAGGCCCCTGATCCCTGAGACTCGGAAAAGGAACAGACGGCCGAAGTGCGGGGTGGTTTCTGACGAAACTACGTAGGCGAACGTACAATCACTGGAAGGAGCTCCGTTTCAGACTATCCTATCAACGGGACCTGAAGAATTGTAATATCCTATGTTTCACAGAGTCATGGCTGAACAAGGACATGGAGGTGTCACGGGAAGGCCAAGGAAGATGACCAAGGACCTCAGCCACCCGAGCCACGGCCTGTTCACCCCGCTATCAAAAAATATAATCAAGGACAACAACTACCCGAGCCACTGCCTGTTCACCCCGCTATCATCCAGAATGCGAGGTCAGTACAGGTGCATCAAAGCTGGGACCGAGAGACTGAAAAAACAGCTTCTATCTCAAGGCCATCAGACTGTTAAATAGCCATCACTAGCCGGCCTCCACCCAGTACCCTGCCCTGAACTTAGTCACTGAACTTACCACCCGGTTACTCAACCCTGCACCTTATGGATATGGAACACTGGTCAATTATTACTTACTATTACTAAATAATACACTTGTCACTTTAGTAATGTTTACAGTTGAAGTCGGAAGTTTACATACACTTTGGTTGGAGTCATTAAAACTAGTTTTTCAACCACTCCACACATTTCTTGTTAACAAACTATAGTTTTGGCAAGTCGGTTAGGACATCTACTTTGTGTGTGACACAACTAATTTTTCCAACAATTGTTTACAGACAGATTATTTCACTTATAATTCACTGTATCACAATTCCAGTGGGTCAGAAGTTTACATACACTAAGTTGACTGTGCCTTTAAACTGCTTGGAAAATTCCAGAAAATGATGTAATGGCTTTAGAAGCTTCTGCTAGGCTAATTGACATAATTTGAGTCAATTGGAGGTGTACCTGTGGATGTATTTCAAGGCCTACCTTCAAACTCAGTGCCTCTTTGCTTGACATCATGGGAAAATCAAAAGAAATCAGCCAAGACCTCAGAAATAAAACTGTAGACCTCTACAAGTCTGGTTGATCCTTGGGAGCAATTTCCAAATGCCTGAAGGTACCACGTTCATCTGTACAAACAATAGTACGCAAGTATAAACACCACGCAGCCGTCATACCGCTCAGGAAGGAGACGCGTTCTGTCTCCTAGAGATGAATGTACTTTGGTGCGAAAAGTGCAAATCAATCCCAGAACAACAGCAAAGGACCTTGTGAAGATGCTGGAGGAAACAGGTACAAAAGTATCTATATCCACAGTAAAACTATATCAACATAACCTGAAAGGCCGCTCAGCAAGAAAGAAGCCACTGCTCCAAAACCGCCATAAAAAAGCCAGACTACGGTTTGAAACTGCACATGGGGACGAAGATTGTACTTTTTGGAGAAATGTCCTCTGGTCTGATTAAACAAAAATAGAACTGTTTGGCCATAATGACCATCGTTATGTTTGGAGGAAAAAGGGGGTGGCTTGCAAGCCATCACAAAGCCCTGACCTCAATCCTATAGAACATTTGTGGCAGGTTTACATACACCTTAGCCAAATACATTTAAACTCAGTTTTTCACAATTCCTGACATTTAATCCTGTTAAAAATCCTGTTAAAAATTCCCTGTCTTAGGTCAGTTAGGATCACCACTTTATTTTAAGAATGTGAAATGTCAGAATAATAGTAGAGAGAATGATTTATTTTAGCTTTTATTTCTTTCATCACATTCCCAGTGGGTCAGAAGTTTACATACACTCAATTAGTATTTGGTAGCATTGCCTGAAATTGTTTAACTTGGGTCAAACGTTTCGGATAGCCTTCCACAAGCTTCCCACAATAAATTGGGTGAATTTTGGCCCATTCCTCCTGACAGAGCTGGTGTAACTGAGTCAGGTTTGTAGGCCTCCTTGCTCGCACACACTTTTTCAGTTCTGCCCACACATCTTCTATAGGATTGAGGTCAGGGCTTTGTGATGGCCACTCCAATACCTTGACTTTGTTGTCCTTAAGCCATTTTGCCACAACTTTGGAAGTATGCTTGGGGTCATTGTCTATTTGGAAGACCCATTTGCGACCAAGCTTTAACTTCCTGACTGATGTCTTGAGATGTTTCTTTAATATAACCACATCATTTTCCTTCCTCATTTATTTTGTTAAGTGCACCTGTCCCTCCTGCAGCAAAGCACCCCCACAGCATGATGCTGCCACCCCCGTGCTTCACTGTTGGGATGCTGTTCTTCGACTTGCAAGAAACCCCCTTTTTCCTCCAAACATAACGATGGTCATTATGGCCAAACAGTTCTATTTTTGTTTCATCAGACCAGAGGACATTTCTCCAAAAAGTACAATCTTTGTCCCCATATGAAGTTGCAAACCGTAGTCTGGCTTTTTTGTGGCGGTTTTGGAGCAGTGGCTTCTTCCTTGCTGAGCAGCCTTTCAGGTTATGTCGATATAGGACTCATTTTACTGTGGATATAGATACTTTTGTACCTGTTTCCTCCAGCATCTTCATAAGGTCCTTTGCTGTTGTTCTGGGATTGATTTGCACCAAAGTACGTTAATCTCTAGGAGACAGAACGTGTCTCCTTCCTGAGCGGAATGACGGCTGCGTGGTCCCATGGTGTTTATACTTAATAATAATAATAATATGCCATTTAGCAGACACTTTTATCCAAAGCGACTTACAGTCATGCGTGCATACATTTTTTTGTGTATGGGTGGTCCCGGGGTTCGAACCCACTACCTTGGCGTTACAAGCGCCGTGCTCTACCAGCTGAGCTACAGAGGACCACACTTGTGTACTATTGTTTGTACAGATGAACGTGGTACCTTCAGTCGTTTGGAAATTGCTCCCAAGCATGAACCAGACTTGTGGAGGTCTACACATTTTTTTCTGAGGTCTTGGCTGATTTCTTTTGAAGATCCCATGATGTCAAGCAAAGAGGCACTGAGTTTGAAGGTAGGCCTTGAAATACATCCACAGGTACACCTCCAATTGACTCAAATGATGTCAATTAGCCTATCAGAAGCTTCTAATGCCATGACATAATTTTCTGGAATTTTCCAAGCTGTTTAAAGGCACAGTCAACTTAGTGTATGTAAACTTCTGACCCACTGGATTTGTGATACAGTGAATTATAAGTGCAAATAGTCCGGGTAGCCATAATTAGCTGTTCAGGAGTCTTATGGCTTGGGGGTAGAAGCTGTTGAGAAGCCTTTTGGACCTAGACTTGGCGCTCCGGTACCGCTTGCCGTGCAGTAGCAGAGAGAACAGTCTATGACAAGGGTGGCTGGAGCCTTTGACAATTTTGAGGGCCTTCCTCTGACACGGCCTGGTATAGAGGTCCTGGATGGCAGGAAGCTTGGCCCCAGTGATGTACTGGGCCGTACGCACTACCCTCTGTAGTGCCTTGCGGTCGGAGGCAGAGCAGTTGCCATACCAGGCGGTGATGCAACCAGTCAGGATGCTCTCGATGGTGCAGCTGTATAACTTTTAGAGGATCTGAGGACCCATGCCAAATCTTTTCAGTCTCCTGAGGGGGAATAGGCTTTGTCATGCCCTCTTCACGACTGTCTTGGTGTGTTTGGACCATGATAGTTTGTCGGTGATGTGGACACCAAGGAACTTGAAGCTCTCAACCTGTTCCACTACAGCCCTGTCGATGAGAATGGGGGCGTGCTCAGTCCTCTTTTTTTTTTCATGTAGTCCACAATCATCTCCTTTGTCTTGGTCACGTTGAGGGAGAGGTTGTTGTCCTGGCACCACACGGCCAGGTCTCTGATCTCCTCCCTATAGGCTGTCTCATCGTTGTCGGTGATCAGTTCTACCACTGTTGTGTCGTTGGCAAACTTAATTATGGTGTTGGAGTCGTGCAAATAAGCAAAGATAGTATGTGTGTGTGTGTGTGTGTGTGGGGGGGGTAGTTGATCCAGATGTAGTTTGGAGAAGCCAGTCAGTTACTAGGGCTTATGACCTTATGGATTGTTGTCTAACTGTTCAATTACTGATTGATTTAGGATTTAGAAAGATGGCAGAGAGAGACATTGTCAGCGCTGACAGAGAGAGATATTGTCAGCGCTGGCAGAGAGAGACATTGTCAGTGCTGGCAGAGAGAGACATTGTCAGCGCTGGCAGAGAGAGACATTGTCAGCGCTGGCAGAGAGAGACATTGTCAGCGCTGGCAGAGAGAGACATTGTCAGCGCTGGCAGAGAGAGGGTTCATCATCAGTATCTGCAGTATCTCTGTCTGTCTTTAAGACTTAATCAGAGTGGTCTGTCTCTCTACCGGATACATCCAACCAATCAATGTCTCTCCATCACTGTCATCTGGTTAAAGGGTGTCAATAACGGCCTGGGTAAAATTCTAACATCGGCCTCCTAATGCACATACACAGGAGGAGAGGAGAGGAGAGGAGAGGAGAGGAGAGGAGAGGAGAGGAGAGGAGAGGAGAGGAGAGGAGGGTGGGGAGCGGAAGGGAGAAGAGGAGAGGTAGAGAGAGGAGAGGAGATGTAGAGAGAGGAGAGGGGAGAAAGAGAGGAGAGGGGAGAAAGAGAGGAGAGGAGAGGTAGAGAGAGGAGAGGTAGAGAAAGAGAGGAGATGAGAGGTAGAGAGAGGAGCGGTAGAGAGAGGAGAGGTAGAGAGAGGACAGGGGAGAAAGAGAGGAGAGGTAGAGAGAGGAGCGGTAGAGAGAGGAGAGGTAGAGAGAGGAGAGGAGCCTTAACCCTAACCTTGCCTCTCTGGGATTCCGGGCCAGTCTCTCTGGGATACTGGGCCAGTCTCTCTGGGATACCGGGCCAGTCTCTCTGGGATACCACCGGGCCAGTCTCTCTGGGATACCGGGCCAGTCTCTCTGGGATACCACCGGGCCAGTCTCTCTGGGATACCACCGGGCCAGTCTCTCTGGGATACCACCGGGCCAGTCTCTCTGGGATACCGGGCCAGTCTCTCTGGGATACCGGGCCAGTCACTCTGGGATACCGGGCCAGTCTCTCTGGGATACCACCGGGCCAGTCTCTCTGGGATACCACCGGGCCAGTCTATCACATCTTGTAAGATTATTGACGACAGGAATGCAGCTCTGTTTTATCACTCCACGTCGTGTTGTTGTTTCCCCATTGGCTAGCCCTGGTGAAACAGCTCCCCATTGGCTAGTTCTGGTGAAACAGCTCCCCATTGGCTAGCCCTGGTGAAACAGCTCCCCATTGGCTAGTTCTGGTGAAACAGCTCCCCATTGGCTAGTTCTGGTGAAACAGCTCCCCATTGGCTAGTTCTGGTGAAACAGCTCCCCATTGGCTAGTTCTGGTGAAACAGCTCCCCATTGGCTGGCTAGTTCTGGTGAAACAGCTCCCCATTGGGTCGTCCAGTACCAACTCTGTCTTTAATGCAACAACACTTCAATTTGTCAGCTCTGTCTAAAATATGTCCGATTCCTCTTTTAGTTTTGACTCGTTTACTAGGAAATGACTTTAGAAGCTTTTTTGGGCCAATTAAATCTCTTGCTTCTAAAGCTGTTTGCGATGAGATTATGTCTATACTGTACATATTGTCCTCCATATTTTCTGAGTAACATAAAGATTTGTAGGACAAACATTGGCTGAACTATTAGTTGAGTGTTTCTGTGATCATGTCCGTTGATGTAATGCTACCTTGATGTGCTTGGGGGCCAGGTTATGATGGTAATGCTGTTTGGGGGCCAGGTTATGATGGTAATGCTGTTTGGGGGCCAGGTTATGATGGTAATGCTGTTTGGGGGCCAGGTTATGATGGTAATGCTGTTTTTACAGTGGAGGACTTCAAAGTCTTTGGCGATAGTGACATCACATGATGAGTACAGAATGTCCCTGGATAGATCCACATGATGAGTACAGAATGTCCCTGGATAGATCCACATGATGAGTACAGAATGTCCCTGTATTGATCCACATGATGAGTACATCATGTCCCTGGATAGATCCACATGATGAGTACAGCATGTCCCTGGATAGATCCACATGATGAGTACAGAATGTCCCTGTATTGATCCACATGATGAGTACAGAATGTCCCTGTATTGATCCACATGATGAGTACAGAATGTCCCTGTATTGATCCAGTCATTGTTTAGTATCATTGATTCACTGCAGCGCTGCCCATCTTCCTACAGGAAGCCTGTGATTACCTAAATCCTATTCATTTGGCTGCTGTATAACTATTATCAGAGAAACAGTAGCATTGACCCTTAGACATCACTGCACTGTCGGCGCTAGAAGCACTTCGCTACACCCGCTGTAGCATCTGCCTAAACACGTGGATGTCACAAATAAAGTTTGATTTGATTTGATCACAGTCACTTTGCCGGATCTGCTGACTGTAGCTGCACCTGCTGTATTAAGAATGACTACGTTGAGTCATACAACACAAGGCAGTTAAAGAAGTTTGAATGATCAAAGTTACAAACTTTCAGTTTTGGTACACATAATAATAATAAGCCATTTAGCAGACGCTTTTATCCAAAGCGACTTACAGTCATGTGCGCATACATTTTTACATATGGGTGGTCCCGGGGATCAAACCCACTACCTTGGCGTTACAAGCGCCGTGCTCTACCAGCTGAGCTACAGAGGACCACATCACTGCATTCTGTATCAGAAAGTAGGCCGGCGCTCTTTCTCGTAGATCAATGCACTGCTCTCTTTTTGTTTATAAAGCCCTCTTCAATGTTCAATTACTGACATACGAGTCACCTGACCCCATCACAGGGTTAACTCTAGAGGTTAACTCTTGATCTCTACAGAATTAGGGAAATCTGCATTTCCTTTTATATATATTTTTTTGCCCCGTATATATGGAATGATCTGCAGAGCTCTCTGCACCTTGGTGCTCTGGTGCCTCCAGGGCAGTTGAAGTTGTACGACAAAATTGTAGTACGAAATTGTAGTATTGTATGGTTTTACTACGTTGTATGCTTTTGAACGTCGTACATGCAGGACTCTCCCAGTGCTGGCTCACTAGAAAAAGAGGCCTTGGTCTCATCGGGGACCATTGAAACTCCATGCTAAAAAAAAAAGGTTCAATTTGTATTTGTATTTATTAAGGATCCCCATTAGTTCCTGCCAAGGCAGCAGCTACTCTTCCTGGGGTCCAAACACATTAAAGCACTTACATCACACATAAAACAGAATATAAAACAGTACATCAAAAAACATTATTACACCACTACATATCTACAATACAAAATGTTTAATACCACCATACAACATCATTTTCTACTGCTTTAATTCATAATAGTCAACTGCTTTTCTTTAATTCACCTGAATAATGGGAAAAGTCAACTGCTTTGCTTTAATTGTGGTCCTCTGTAGCTCAGCTGGTAGAGCATTGCGCTTGTAACGCCAAGGTAGTGGGTTCAATCCCCGGGACCACCCATACACAAAGAAAAAAAAAATGTATGCACGCTTGAATGTAAGTCGCTTTGGATAAAAGCGTCTGCTAAATGGCAAATTATTATTATTAATTAACCTGAATAATGGATATAGTCAACTGCTTAGCTTTAATTCACCTGAATAATGGGAAAAGTCAACTGCTTTGCTTTAATTGACCTGAATAATGGGAATAGTCAACTGCTTTGCTTTAATTAACCTGAAAAAATGGATATAGTCAACTGGTTTGCTTTAACTGTGGTCCTCTGTAGCTCAGCTGGTAGAGCGCGGCGCTTGTAATGCCAAGGTAGTGGGTTCGATCCCCAGGACCACCCATACACAAAAAATAAATAATTTATGCAGGCATGAATGTAAGTCGCTTTGGATAAAAGCGTCTGCTAAATGGCATATTATTAATTAACCTGAATAATGGATATAGTCAACTGCTTAGCTTTAATTCACCTGAATAATGGATATAGTCAACTGCTTTGCTTTAATTCACCTGAATAATGGGAATAGTCAACTGCTTTGCTGCAACATATACACAGCAAAAATAAAGGAACCACCAACATAAAGTGTCTTAACAGGGCGTTGGGCCTCCACCAGCCTCCAGAACAGCTTCAAGGTACCTTGGCATAGATTCTACAAGAGTCAGGAACTCTATTGGAGGGAATGCGACACCATTCTCACATTTTCTCAAATGTTCTTACTGAGTTTGTTTCGTGCAATACTTAATACACCCGAGCAGAACTATTGGAATATGAATTGCTGGGTACTCACCGTCCACCCGACCTCCCTGAATCAGTACAATGGGCCAGTCTCTTCGGTGAGACCTCAGGCTGCCTGGGAATCCTACAGGAGAGTAGGAAGCGAAGACGCCGACATAGAGGCAGACGTGGCGGGGTCTTAGTGAGATTAAGACGCCGACATAGAGGCAGACGTGGCGGGGTCTCAGTGAGATTAAGACGCCGACGTAGAGGCAGACGTGGCGGGGTCTCAGTGAGATTAAGACGCCGACGTAGAGGCAGACGTGGCGGGGTCTCAGTGAGATTAAGACGCCGACATAGAGGCAGACGTGGCGGGGTCTCAGTGAGATTAAGACGCCGACGTAGAGACAGACGTGGCGGGGTCTTAGTGAGATTAAGACGCCGACATAGAGGCAGACGTGGCGGGGTCTCAGTGAGATTAAGACGCCGACATAGAGGCAGACGTGGCGGGGTCTCAGTGAGATTAAGACGCCGACATAGAGGCAGACGTGGCGGGGTCTCAGTGAGATTAAGACGCCGACATAGAGGCAGACGTGGCGGGGTCTCAGTGAGATTAAGACGCCGACATAGAGGCAGACGTGGCGGGGTCTCAGTGAGATTAAGACGCCGACATAGAGGCAGACGTGGCGGGGTCTCAGTGAGATTAAGACGCCGACATAGAGGCAGACGTGGCGGGGTCTTAGTGAGATTCTGACGCCGACATAGAGGCAGACGTAGCGGGGTCTTAGTGAGATTAAGACGCCGACATAGAGGCAGACGTGTCGGGGTCTCAGTGAGATTAAGACACCGACATAGAGGCAGACGTGGCGGGGTCTCAGTGAGATTAAGACGCCGACATAGAGGCAGACGTGGCGGGGTCTCAGTGAGATTAAGACGCCGACATAGAGGCAGACGTGGCGGGGTCTCAGTGAGATTAAGACGCCGACATAGAGGCAGACGTGGCGGGGTCTCAGTGAGATTAAGACGCCGACATAGAGGCAGACGTGGCGGGGTCTCAGTGAGATTAAGACGCCGACATAGAGGCAGACGTGGCGGGGTCTCAGTGAGATTAAGACGCCGACATAGAGGCAGACGTGGCGGGGTCTCAGTGAGATTAAGACGCCGACATAGAGGCAGACGTGGCGGGGTCTTAGTGAGATTAAGACGCCGACATAGAGACAGACGTGGCGGGGTCTCAGTGAGATTAAGACGCCGACGTAGAGGCAGACGTGGCGGGGTCTCAGTGAGATTAAGACGCCGACATAGAGGCAGACGTGGCGGGGTCTCAGTGAGATTAAGACGCCGACATAGAGGCAGACGTGGCGGGGTCTCAGTGAGATTAAGACGCCGACATAGAGGCAGACGTGGCGGGGTCTCAGTGAGATTAAGACGCCGACATAGAGGCAGACGTGGCGGGGTCTTAGTGAGATTCTGACGCCGACATAGAGGCAGACGTAGCGGGGTCTTAGTGAGATTAAGACGCCGACATAGAGGCAGACGTGGCGGGGTCTCAGTGAGATTAAGACGCCGACATAGAGGCAGACGTGGCGGGGTCTCAGTGAGATTAAGACGCCGACATAGAGGCAGACGTGGCGGGGTCTCAGTGAGATTAAGACGCCGACATAGAGGCAGACGTGGCGGGGTCTCAGTGAGATTAA
>CM062490.1:48704896-48757396 GCA_031479575.1 Coregonus ussuriensis
TCAAGATGTCCACTATCATCCCTGTGCCCAAGAAAGGGAAAGTAACTGAACTGAATGACTACCGACCCGTAGCTCTCACTTCTGTCATCATGAAGTGCTTCGAGAGGCTAGTCAAAGACTATATCACCTCCTCCCTCCTCAACACACTCGACCCTCTCCAATTTGCCTACCGCCCTGACATATCCACTGACGACGCAATCGCCATTGCACTGCACACTGCCCTTACCCACCTGGACAAAAGGTTATGCATATGTGAGGATGCTGTTCATCGACTACAGCTCGGCCTTCAATACCATAGTGCCCTGTTAGCTCACCACAATGCTCACAGCCCTGGGTCTGAACTCCTCCCAATGCAACTGGGTCCTGGACTTCCTGACAGGACGCCCCCAGGTGGTGAAGGCAGGCAACATCACCTCCTCCACACTGATCCTCAACACGGGGGCCCCACAAGGGTGTGTCCTCAGCCCCTCCTGTATTCTCTGTATACCCACGACTACGTGGCCTCACACAGTTCCAACTCCATCATCAAGTTCTCTGATGACTTGACAGTAGTAGGCCTGATCACCAACAACAACGAGACAGCCTACAGGGAGGAGGTAGGCACTCTGACGGCATGGTGCCAGGAAAATAACCTCTCCCTCAACATCAGCTAAACAAAGGAGCTGATTGTGGACTTCAGGAGGAACCAGGCTGGGCACGCCCCCCCCCCCATTCTCATCAATGGGGCCGCCGTGGAGATGGGCAAAAATTCAAGTTCCTCGGTGTACACATCTCCGAGCAGCTGAAATGGTCAAACCACAAGGACACCGGGGTGAAGAAAGCACGACAGCGACTCTTCAAACCTCAGGATGCTGGAAGAAGAGGGCCCTCAGTGTTCTACAGGAGCATTATTGAGAGCATAATGTTGAGCCGCATCACAGCCTGGTACGGCGAACCGCAAGGCTCTACAGACAGTGCTTAATTTGTAAATTAGGAGTTGCTGGAACAAACAGTGAGCCCGAGAGGGGGGTGACCCGGGGTGCTCTTAGGTACCAGAACACATGAAAGAAAATCTCCTTTATAATAAAGCGTTGTATGCATTATCATGGCTTTGCGTACTGGCATAGAGCAGAGGTGTGGAACCGCTTGCAGAAGTTGCACACATGAGGAAAATATTTTGTAGCCAAGGGTTCAGAAAAAATGTGCCCTTTTTAAATGCATTTAATGGATTTCTACATAATTTTACTGGAGACTTTAGCAGAATATTTTTTTATAACTTACAAACAATCAAAATGACAGGATACTTTGACACTGACAAACTGAGATCAATAAAAACGACCTTGTCTTGAATCCATCAATAGCCTAGGCCTAGGTGTGTGGAGGAGACACACATATTGTACAATATGAGGAGGAAATTATAGTCCTGAAAAAGCTTTCCAGTTTCACTGACTCACCCAATGATGCTCAGCTCACTCACTGGCGATGGCCGATGTGCCAAAAGCTTATCTCACTCTATTTATCTACTTATCGTCTGTGGCTGGGGGACATGACCAGGTAGGCTGTTAGCCGGTTTCAGCCGGCTGGATTTAGGATCGTGCTGACACGACAGAGCGTGCGGACAGGCTGTGTAAAGGCAAAAGCTTCTGACCAGCACGGTGCTGTCTCTGTGTGTTGCACGTTTTCTCAGAGTTGTAAAAGCAAGCAGAGCAGAAACTGGCTACTCTTTATTTGACTGATGTAGCTGGCAAGGTAACTACTGTTTGACTTAACAGAAAAAAAAAGTATTTATTCCCAGTGCTGAGCTAGTAGTGTAACTGACATGTAATGTTAGCTAATGTTTCATCCCCTCTCGACTGAAGTTCTGTCTGACGTGAATGAACTAGCTTGCTACATTAGCTAGTAGCTACCACAGCCAGTTCAGCTCTAGCCTCTAGCTATCTGTCAGAAAGCAGCATCTAATGGAAATGTTTTGTAGCCTTTTTGTCCCATCTCAACAGAAGTAAATTAACTTGGCTAGTTTTCGCCAGTTGATGTACCATCAGAGCAAGACAAAAGTTGGCTAATGTTAGCTAGCTAGCTCACTAACTTTAGGTAATATTTTTGCCTCAATCACAGTAGACCTGAATCAAACGATGAAACCAGTGGCCAAACGATTAAAGACCGATATTCTGACGTTTTTTTTTTGTCAGCGCACCGTGAGTTTATATTAGAGTCATTATAGCAATGTAACGTTATTGATCTGTCAGTTTCCCTAGCTAATTCCCTACTTTTCACGCTGACACTGTATAAACAGTTCTACAGGCTATATTCTCATGGTGCACATAGTCAGTACACAAAACAATATTGATGATGAATGGATTTCAAGACCATCCATAGAACATCCTATATTCCAGTGAAACTGAATATCATGCACTCAGAAATGGAATTCCTCTGCTGGAGGTGTAAAAGAGAAAAGGGGACATATTTACATATTTTGGGATCTTGTGAAGGCTGGCTTATTCTGGCAAAGAGTATGTGCTTTTATCTCAGCATGTCTACATATTCTCCCTTCTCCCTGTTTTTGTTTGCACACACACACACAAAGTCACTGAAATCTCTTCTTCTAGCCATGGTAGCCAAAATTATGGACAACTGGGCATTGTGATACAAAACCCTAAGCATGATGGTATGTTAATTGCTTAATTAACTCAGGAACCACACCTGCTTTCAATATACTTTGTATCCCATTTTGGCAGTGACCTGTATATAACAAACCTATTTATAAAAATGAGCTCAATACAATGTTTTGTCTGGTTTTAAATGCAGTACTTTGTAAAAGCATTAGAACGGCCGGAAGTAGTTTTGAACTCCCAGTCAAGTCAGGCATGAAACTGTAAACTTGACATTTCATTCAATACAATCCAATAGGCACTAAAACACACTAAAACTCATATGAAATGTCAGATTAAACTTTCCTCCAGTTGGTCTTTACCTCCACCCTGTTGCGGTCCCCTGCTGTGGTCCAGCCTGAAAATGAATTATGATGGCCCAGTTCCTCCGTCCCCCTCCATCCCCACGGGCGTGACCTTGAGACCTGGGGTCGTGACCTCTGTGGTGTACCCTGGCCCTGACGTCGTTAATCACGGGCTGCCAAAGGAAACGACACCGGTTGGTCACTGAGGCCTCAGAGAAACACTGAGATGGTGGGATCCCCTTTCATACAAAATAGGCTGACCACCAGTTCACTGCTCACTACTCAGGCAGACCTAACGTTGTGTGTGTGTTGGTGTGTGTTGCAATTGCTGACACTGATTTGACATAAGCAGCTAAATAGGGAATCTTGGCAGTAATCAGAACAGGGATTCCAGCCTCTATAGAAAACAGGGATTCCATCCTCTATAGAAAACAGGGTTTCCAGCCTCTATAGAAAACAGGGATTCCATCCTCTATAGAAAACAGGGATTCCATCCTCGATAGAAAACAGGGATTCCAGCCTCTACAGAAAACAGGGATTCCATCCTCTATAGAAAACAGGGATTCCAGCCTCTACAGAAAACAGGGATTCCAGGCTCTACAGAAAACAGGGATTCCAGCCTCTACAGAAAATAGGGATTCCAGCCTCTACAGAAAACAGGGATTCCAGCCTCTACAGAAAACAGGGATTCCATCCTCTATAGAAAACAGGGATTCCATCCTCTATAGAAAACAGGGATTCCAGCCTCGATAGAAAACAGGGATTCCAGCCTCTATAGAAAACATGGATTACAGGCTCGATAGAAAACAGGGATTCCAGCCTCTACAGAAAACAGGGATTCCAGCCTCTACAGAAAACAAGGATTCCACACTTGATAGAAAACAGGGATTCCATCCTCTATAGAAAACAGGGATTCCAGCCTCTACATAAAACAGGGATTCCAGCCTCTATAGAAAACAGGGATTCCAGCCTCTACAGAAAACAGGAATTCCAGCCTCTATAGAAAACAGGGATTCCATCCTCGATAGAAAACAGGGATTCCAGCCTCTATAGAAAACAGGGATTCCAACCTCTACAGAAAACAGGGATTCCAGCCTCTACAAAAAACAGGGATTCCAGCCTCTACAGAAAACAGGGATTCCAGCCTCTACAGAAAACAGGGATTCCAGACTCGATAGAAAACAGGAATTCCAGCCTCTACAGAAAACAGGGATTCCAGCCTCTACAGAAAACAGAGATTCCAGCCTCTACAGAAAACAGGGATTCCAGACTCTACAGAAAACAGGGATTCCAGCCTCTACAGAAAACAGGGATTCCAGCCTCTATAGAAAACAGGGATTCCAGCCTCGACAGAAAACAGGGATTCCAGCCTCTACAGAAAACAGGGATTCCAGCCTCTACAGAAAACAGAGATTCCAGCCTCTACAGAAAACAGGGATTCCAGCCTCTACAGAAAACAGGGATTCCAGCCTCTACAGAAAACAGGGATTCCAGCCTCGATATAAAACAGGGATTCCAGCCTCTACAGAACACAGGGATTCCAGCCTCTACAGAAAACAGGGATTCCAGCCTCTACAGAACACAGGGATTCCAGCCTCTATAGAACACAGGGATTCCAGCCTCTATAGAAAACAGGGATTCCAGCCTCTACAGAAAACAGGGATTCCAGCCTCTATAGAACACAGGGATTCCAGCCTCGATAGAACACAGGGATTCCAGCCTCTACAGAAAACAGGGATTCCAGCCTCTATAGAAAACAGGGATTCCAGCCTCTACAGAAAACAGGGATTCTAGCCTCTACAGAAAACAGGGATTCCAGCTTCTACAGAAAACAGGGATTTCAGCCTCTATAGAACACAGGGATTCCAGCCTCTATAGAACACAGGGATTCCAGCCTCTACAGAAAACAGGGATTCTAGCCTCTACAGAAAACAGGGATTCCAGCCTCTACAGAAAACAGGGATTTCAGCCTCTATAGAACACAGGGATTCCAGCCTCTATAGAACACAGGGATTCAAGCCTCTATAGAACACAGGGATTCCAGCCTCTATAGAACACAGAGATTCCAGCCTCTATAGAACACAGGGATTCTAGCCTCTATAGAACACAGAGTTTCCAGCCTCTATAGAACACAGGGATTCCATCCTCTATAGAACACAGAGATTCCAGCCTCTATAGAACACAGAGTTTCCATCCTCTATAGAACACAGAGTTTCCAGCCTCTATAGAACACAGAGATTCCAGCCTCTATAGAACACAGGGATTCCAGCCTCTATAGAACACAGGGATTCCAGCCTCTATAGAACACAGGGATTCCAGCCTCTATAGAACACAGAGTTTCCAGCCTCTATAGAACACAGGGATTCCAGCCTCTATAGAACACAGAGATTCCAGCCTCTATAGAACACAGAGTTTCCAGCCTCTATAGAACACAGGGATTCCAGCCTCTATAGAACATCATACAGGGTTCTGAGAAGACATTAAGACTGATGGATCTGTATGTTGTCACCACTCTACTCTATTTGATTGGACAGATGACATGTTCATCTGGTTGCTGTGTTACTACACACTACACAAGGATGTTGAGGGAGCCGTGAGGTGGCGAGAAATGACTGACGGTTAATGCCCTAAATGAATGACCATTTTTACTGTGCATGATTGGTCTGCTCTAATCTGTAGGAGAACATCTGGCATGGTTCTATTTCAAAGGTGTAATCTGAGATTGGTACATCATTTTTTTGGGGGGGGTCTTTTACATTAGTGATATATAGCCATTGATTATTGAACAATTTAACTTATAAATGCGTCGTGAGCTTTAGTTCAACTGTCGTTCGTCATCAGAACCAGAACATATAAGCTTGCCCATTTGGACTGCTCTAATCTGTAGGAGAACATATGGCATGGTTCTATTTCAACGACTGAAAAGGTTTGTTACGACATTGAACACCAATGAATAGTTTACTGTTGTTGTTATGGTGTTCTTGTTATAGTTTTATTCAGAACAATAGTAGTCGATTGAATTCTTGAATAATTGAATCCAGTCCTCTTCCAAAGACTCATCCTTGATGAAACAGACAGAAGAAAATAGCTTTGTGCCTGGCCCTGTACCTCAGTCTCCTATAGCTCAGTCTCCTGTACCTCAGTCTCCTGGACCTCAGTCTCCTGTACCCAACTCTACCTCAGTCTCCTGGACCTCAGTCTCCTGTACCCAACTCTACCTCAGTCTCCTGTACCTCAGTCTCCTGTACCTCAGTCTCCTGGACCTCAGTCTCCTGGACCTCAGTCTCCTGTACCTCAGTCTCCTGGACCTCAGCCTCCTGTACCCAACTCTACCTCAGTCTCCTCGACCTCAGTCTCCTGGACATCAGTCTCTTGGACCTCAGTCTCCTGGACCTCAGCCTCCTGGACCTCAGTCTCCTGGACCTCAGCCTCCTGTACCCAACTCTACCTCAGTCTCCTGGACCTCAGTCTCCTGGACCTCAGCCTCCTGGACCTCAGCCTCCTGTACCCAACTCTACCTCAGTCTCCTGGACCTCAGTCTCCTGGTCATCAGTCTCCTGGACCTCAGTCTCCTGTACCTCAGTCTCCTGGACCTCAGCCTCCTGGACCTCAGCCTCCTGTACCCAACTCTACCTCAGTCTCCTGTACCTCAGTCTCCTGGACCTCAGTCTCCTGGACCTCAGCCTCCTGGACCTCAGTCTCCTGGACCTCAGTCTCATGGACCTCAGCCTCCTGGACCTCAGTCTCCTGGACCTCAGCCTCCTGGACCTCAGCCTCCTGGACCTCAGCCTCCTGGACCTCAGCCTCCTGGACCCAACTCTACCTCAGTCTCCTGGACCTCAGTCTCCTGGACCTCAGTCTCCTGGACCTCAGCCTCCTGGACCTCAGCCTCCTGGACCTCAGCCTCCTGGACCTCAGCCTCCTGTACCCAACTCTACCTCAGTCTCCTGGACATCAGTCTCCTATAGCTCAGTCTCCTGGACCTCAGTCTCCTGGACCTCAGTCTCCTGGACCTCAGCCTCCTGGACCTCAGTCTCCTGGACCTCAGTCTCATGGACCTCAGTCTCCTGGACCTCAGCCTCCTGGACCTCAGCCTCCTGTACCCAACTCTACCTCAGCCTCCTGGACCTCAGCCTCCTGTACCCAACTCTACCTCAGTCTCCTGGACCTCAGTCTCCTGGACCTCAGTCTCTTGGACCTCAGCCTCCTGGACCTCAGCCTCCTGGACCTCAGTCTCCTGTACCCAACTCTACCTCAGTCTCCTGGACCTCAGTCTCCTGGACCTCAGTCTCCTGGACCTCAGCCTCCTGGACCTCAGCCTCCTGTACCCAACTCTACCTCAGTCTCCTGGACCTCAGTCCCCTGTACCCAACTCTACCTCAGTCTCCTGGACCTCAGTCTCCTGTACCCAACTCTACCTCAGTCTCCTGGACCTCAGCCTCCTGGACCTCAGTCTCCTGTACCCAACTCTACCTCAGTCTCCTGGACCACAGTCTCCTGGACCTCAGTCTCCTGGACATCAGTCTCCTGGACCTCAGTCTCCTGGACCTCAGCCTCCTGTACCCAACTCTACCTCAGTCTCCTGGACCTCAGTCTCCTGGACCTCAGTCTCCTGGACCTCAGTCTCCTGGACATCAGTCTCCTGGACCTCATTCTCCTCTACCTCAGTCTCCTGGACCTCAGTCTCCTCTACCTCAGTCTCCTGGACCTCAGTCTCTTGGACCTCAGTCTCCTCTACCTCAGTCTCCTGGACCTCAGTCTCCTCTACCTCAGTCTCCTGGACCTCAGTCTCCTGGACCTCAGTCTCCTGTACCTCAGTCTCCTGGACCTCAGTCTCCTGTACCCAACTCTACCTCAGTCTCCTGGACCTCAGTCTCCTGGACCTCAGTCTCCTGGACCTCAGTCTCCTGTACCTCAGTCTCCAGTACCTCAGTCTCCTGTACCTCAGTCTCCTGGACCTCAGTCTCCTGTACCTCAGTCTCCTGGACCTCAGTCTCCTGGACCTCAGTCTCCTGTACCTCAGTCTCCAGTACCTCAGTCTCCAGTACCTCAGTCTCCTGGACCTCAGCCTCCTGTCCCTCAGTCTCCTGGACCTCAGTCTCCAGTACCTCAGTCTCCAGTACCTCAGTCTCCTGGACCTCAGCCTCCTGTCCCTCAGTCTCCTGGACCTCAGCCTCCTGTCCCTCAGTCTCCTGGACCTCAGCCTCCTGGACCTCAGTCTCCTCTACCTCAGTCTCCTGGACCTCAGTCTCCTGGACCTCAGTCTCCTGTACCCAACTCTACCTCAGTCTCCTGGACCTCAGTCTCCTGGACATCAGTCTCCTGGACCTCAGTCTCCTGGACATCAGTCTCCAGTACCTCAGTCTCCTGGACCTCAGTCTCCTGGACATCAGTCTCCTGGACCTCAGCCTCCTGGACCTCAGCCTCCTGTACCCAACTCTACCTCAGTCTCCTCGACCTCAGTCTCCTGTCCCTCAGTCTCCTGGACCTCAGTCTCCTGGACCTCAGCCTCCTGGACCTCAGCCTCCTGTACCCAACTCTACCTCAGTCTCCTGGACCTCAGCCTCCTGTACCCAACTCTACCTCAGTCTGCTGTCCCTCAGCCTCCTGGACCTCAGCCTCCTGGACCTCAGCCTCCTGGACCTCAGCCTCCTGGACCTCAGCCTCCTGTACCTCAGTCTCCTGGACCTCAGCCTCCTGGACCTCAGCCTCCTGTACCCAACTCTACCTCAGTCTCCTGTACCTCAGTCTCCTGGACCTCAGTCTCCTGGACCTCAGTCTCCTGGACCTCAGCCTCCTGGACCTCAGCCTCCTGTACCCAACTCTACCTCAGTCTCCTGGACCTCAGTCTCCTGGACATCAGCCTCCTGTACCTTGTGTCTTGTCCATTGAGTGGTGGAGGCCTTTTGTGCTGCTCTCATCAAAAGCAGCCAGAACAATGGTGGTGTTACTGTCATTTGTGTACTGATAAATATCCTGTGTGATGGACTGTCTGTCTCCTCCAGGCTGTGGGGGGTTGTGGGTATTAATTGATTACCACCCCAAAATTCACCATCAGCACTTTCTGTTGAATAAGTCAGTACATTTCTGTCCCAGCTAGTGTAATTACCTAGAATACTAAGGGACAGAAGAAAAGACAGCAAAGCTTTAAAGAATGGTTCAAGGCTTCCAGTGCTACAACACTAAATATCCTGCTGGAAACTCTAGGTGGTACGACTTATGTGTTTCAGAGACAGAGACAGACAGACAGGAATAGACAGATGCAGACAGACAGACAGACAGACAGACAGACAGACAGACAGACAGACAGACAGACAGAGACAGACAGACAGACAGACAGACAGACAGACAGACAGACAGACAGACAGACAGACAGACAGACAGACAGACAGACAGGGACACACAGACAGACAGAGACAGAAACAGAGACAGACAGACAGACAGACAGACAGACAGACAGACAGACAGACAGACAGACAGACAGACAGACAGAGCGACAGGGACAGACAGAGAGACAGAAACAGAGACAGACAGACAGACAGACAGACAGACAGACAGACAGACAGACAGACAGACAGACAGACAGAGCGACAGGGACAGACAGACAGACAGACAGAGATAGAGACATGGACAGACAGACAGACAGAGACTGGGACAGACAGACAGACAGACAGACAGACAGACAGACAGACAGACAGACAGACAGACAGACAGACATACAGACATACAGACAGAGACAGACAGACAGACAGACAGACAGACAGACAGACAGACAGACAGACAGACAGACAGACAGACAGACAGACAGACAGACAGAGACAGAGATAAGGACAGAAACAGAGACAGACAGACAGACAGACAGACAGACAGACAGACAGACAGACAGACAGAGCGACAGGGACAGACAGACAGACAGAGATAGAGACATGGAAAGACAGACAGACAGAGACCGGGACAAACAGACAGACAGACAGACAGACAGACAGACAGACAGACAGACAGAGCGACAGGGACAGACAGAGAGACAGACAGACAGACAGACAGACAGACAGACAGACAGACAGACAGACAGACAGACAGACAGACAGGGAAACATCCCTACAGTTTCCATCTTCGGCTGGACAATTGAGTTCTATACTATTCTAGTTTCATACTGTATTCTAGGTTCATACTGTATTCTAGGTTCATACTGTATTCTAGGTTCATACTGTATTCTAGGGTCATACTGTATTCTAGGGTCATACTGTATGGGTCCTCTCTAATCAGTCAGCTGTTTGCACTGATTGTAAATCACTCTGGATAACAGCGTCTGCTAAATGAACTGCAGGAGAATCTAAATGTAAAAAACTACTGAAGCGCCACTCCAATTAGATGGGCTGTCCACATGTAGATAAACAGTTGTTTTCCTGATAGCTGCATTACATGAATCCTTCATTTCACAGGTTAAAAGAGCCAAGTCAATGAAGAGGAGAAACTCCTCTCGCCTCCTCCTGCCATTACCGGCCTGCTGCAAGGTGCGAACTGAACGCATCAGCGACGAAGCCGAGCGCAAAGATGATGATTACTCTGCTCTACTAAGCCCTGATTCCCTCTGCAAGCTCCAATTACACACTGCAATCTTTTAGCAAGTGAGTGATTAACCAGAGGACTGCCGTGCCGTCGTTAGACCGTTAGTGGAGTCGTATACGAGGTGTTTTTCCTCCGCCGGCCGTTCCTGTCAACGTGATCCATGAGCTGATCAGATCCTCTCTGCTGACAAAAGACTGTCCTCTTCCCCTCTTCCCCTCTTCTCCTCCTCTCCTCTTCTATTCTTCATATCCCTTTCAGGGAATCGGAGAGACGAATATATCACGCCGGGTATTGAAAGCACATAAATCTGGTTTTAAGAGGCCTGTCTTGGTCGGGTCAGATTCTAACAGACAAAGGCTTTCTGGGGCCAGGTCTTTTTATTTATTGCCCGGCGCGCCTCGTTGGGTTGGCCATTGTGGATCCGGATAAATAATAGTTTTATAGATCAAGGCACGGCTGTGCATTGTCACCAGTGAGAATGGGATGGAGTACAGTATGTATGCAAGATCGTTTCTTTATGTTCATCTTTTCACCACTGCCATACGTCTACTAGGAAACCACCCAATAACAGCACTTACTGTAGTAACCCCAAGCTGAATATCTGACTACAGTCAATCAAGCATCTCAATCTTAATTATGAGAGAATATCGAAGTACGTCCGTTCACCTTTGAGAAGTCTCTTTAATTATTTAGAATCACCCCCATTCCTCCTGAGACCGCTTCCGCCAGACAGCCAGGCCACCACAATACAGCGGTGATATATAGACAGTTTAGTGTGAAGTTGGAAGCGGCGATAAATGGGCTTTGGGTGGTGCTACTTTAGATATAATGGCAGCATTGTCCTGGCTGAGAGACAGGATAAATCTTTAGTTTTAATGTTGTCTCTCTCCTCGGTCGGTTCTGCTGCCAGCCCAAGCCATCCCATAATTACCAGCCTTAATTGATGTGTTTTTACCTCCTCAGACGATACTTCACCTCCCCTCCTCCCCTCCCCCTCTCCTCCCCCTCTCCTCCCCCTCCTGTCCTCCCCCTCTCCTCCCCCTCTCCTCTCCTCCAGTGTATGGCCCTGCGCTGCATGCTGCAGCACTATATTTCTGCACGTATTGATTGCCATTATATGGGCACAATGGAACTCTATCAGCAAAATACAGGTTGATTATCTCAGGGTCAGGCTGCTCACAAAGGGACGACCCTTCCCTCTTTACGGCCGACCCTTTAAACTGCACAGTACAAATTATTATCTGCCTCCGTATACCCTGCTAATTAAGACCAGAGTGGAATAAAGGTTAGGGTCAGGGTTAGGTTAGCAGAGTTAAGACCAGAGTGGAATAAAGGTTAGGGTCAGGGTTAGGTTAGCAGAGTTAAGACCAGAGTGGAATAAAGGTTAGGGTCAGGGTTAGGTTAGCAGAGTTAAGACCAGAGTGGAATAAAGGTTAGGGTCAGGGTTAGGTTAGCAGAGTTAAGACCAGAGTGGAATAAAGGTTAGGGTCAGGGTTAGGTTAGCAGAGTTAAGACCAGAGTGGAATAAAGGTTAGGGTCAGGGTTAGGTTAGCAGAGTTAAGACCAGAGTGGAACAAAGGTTAGGGTCAGGGTTAGGTTAGCAGAGTGAAGTTAGGGTTGAACAGTGATTGCTTCTTTAAAAATAAGTTTAAAGTTTAAAGTAATGTTAATTTCATAGCTAAAGGTGTATTTACATTTTTAACTGACATTTCCACCGACATTTCTCGCATAATTCATTTAACCAAGACAAAAAGATCCCACCTTATCTAGCGTATTTTGTTTTGTCGACATTTGGAAAGTTTATAGAAAAAATGTCTATTTCCGTCAGGCCTGTCCTGTTTAATCCGACGTACTTTACTCACATTTAAGGTTGGATGGAGACCTGGTTAGTGATTATGTGAAAAATATCGGTGGAAATGCTGTTATGCGCAAATATGAATATAATAACCATCATGTCGAAGTAAACTTGGAGTCACGACTCAGGAAACCATGCAGTTTCTTAGGCTACAGATGAAATAAGTAATGATGAACTTCACAGGTGAAAGTGCAAAGTGATGAGCTTGATGCTCCTTTCCAATAAATATCCAGGGTCTTATTCCGGTGACATGATGATCGATGCTTGGCTGCCGTTTGACAAATTAAAATAATGTTGCTCTTTTGTCCATAATAATCTCATCATGTAGACTGTATTTTATTTTTTATTTCTATACGCGCTCTAGGGTGCTGTATTCCGTAGATTTTTTCATTAATTAGGCTATTTTCTCTTGAACCATATGGTCTATCTACTAGAAACTAATGGACAATATGGACACAGATATACAAAATGAATACTATATATGAATAAATTGTTTTAAAGTTATTGATTGCCATAGAATTTCTGTTAATTACCTAATTACCTAATCTGTAGCTCAGCTGGTAGAGCGCGGCGCTTGTAACACCAAGGTAGTGGGTTCGATCCCCGGGACCACCCATACACACAAAAAAAAGAAATGTATGCACGCATGACTGTAAGTCGCTTTGGATAAAAGCATCTGCTAAATGGCTTATTATTATTAAATTACTGAACATTCCGGTAACTTTGATAAACTGCAACCCTAGGTACAACAGGTTAACTAAGCTCATGAGGCATTTATAAATTATAATCTTCAAGAATCAGTGGGTGTATATCAATAATTTAAATGTTTAAAAAAATGTATTTAGTAAACACAGATTGCCCCTTTAATAAAACGCTGTATATAAAAAGTCAAGGGGGAGTTTTTCAAAAAGTAATATGTTTTTGTTAACCAAGCTGTCAGCCACTGGACTGGCTCCAGATAAATTGGCCTTATAAGCCGCAGCTAGCGAGGAAAACCCTTCTCTATCGATGGAGTGAAGTTAATAGCATTGATTGTGGATATTGTGTTTTGTCTCTGCAGGGACCCCAGTGAATCGTATTCCCATCATGGCCAAGCAGGTGTTGGATCTGTACACGCTCTACAAGCTGGTCACAGAAAAAGGCGGCTTAGTGGAGGTCATCAATAAGAAGATATGGCGTGAGATCACCAAAGGCCTCAACCTCCCTACCTCCATCACCAGTGCAGCTTTCACCCTTCGAACACAGTGAGTAACACTGCTGGCGGTAACTTGAAATAACCTGATAACCTTAGAAGACTGATAACCTGTAGGGGCCATCGCAGATCACTCGACTTATTCCCCTTTTGGCTCCTACAGCAGTGGAGCAGGGGTCTCAGAGAGATAAGGGTCTCTACAGCAGTGGAGCAGGGGTCTCAGAGAGATAAGGGTCTCTACAGCAGTGGAGCAGGGGTCTCAGAGAGATAAGGGTCTCTATAGTAGTAGTGGAGCAGGGGTCTCAGAGAGATAAGGGTCTCTACAGCAGTGGAGCAGGGGTCTCAGAGAGATAAGGGTCTCTATAGTAGTAGTGGAGCAGGGGTCTCAGAGAGATAAGGGTCTCTACAGCAGTGGAGCAGGGGTCTCAGAGAGATAAGGGTCTCTACAGCAGGGGAGCAGGGGTCTCGGAGAGATAAGGGTCTCTACAGCAGTGGAGCAGGGGTCTCAGAGAGATAAGGGTCTCTACAGTAGTAGTGGAGCAGGGGTCTCAGAGAGATAAGGGTCTCTACAGCAGTGGAGCAGGGGTCTCAGAGAGATAAGGGTCTCTACAGCAGGGGAGCAGGGGTCTCAGAGAGATAAGGGTCTCTACAGCAGTGGAGCAGGGGTCTCAGAGAGATAAGGGTCTCTAAAGCAGTAGTGGAGCAGGGGTCTCAGAGAGATAAGGGTCTCTACAGCAGTGGAGCAGGGGTCTCAGAGAGATAAAGGTCTCTACAGCAGTGGAGCAGGGGTATCAGAGAGATAAGGGTCTCTACAGCAGTAGTGGAGCAGGGGTCTCAGAGAGATAAGGGTCTCTACACCAGTAGTGGAGCAGGGGTCTCAGAGAGATAAGGGTCTCTACAGCAGTGGAGCAGGGGTCTCAGAGAGATAAGGGTCTCTACAGCAGTGGAGCAGGGGTCTCAGAGAGATAAGGATCTCTACAGCAGCAGTGGAGCAGGGGTCTCAGAGAGATAAGGGTCTCTACAGCAGTAGTGGAGCAGGGGTCTCAGAGAGATAAGGGTCTCTACAGCAGTGGAGCAGGGGTCTCAGAGAGATAAGGGTCTCTACAGCAGTGGAGCAGGGGTCTCAGAGAGATAAGGGTCTCTACAGTAGTAGTGGAGCAGGGGTCTCAGAGAGATAAGGGTCTCTACAGCAGTGGAGCAGGGCTCTCAGAGAGATAAGGGTCTCTACAGTAGTGGAGCAGGGGTCTCAGAGAGATAAGGGTCTCTACAGCAGTGGAGCAGGGGTCTCAGAGAGATAAGGGTCTCTACAGCAGTTGAGCAGGGGTGTCAGAGAGATAAGGGTCTCTACAGCAGTGGAGCAGGGGTCTCAGAGAGATAAGGGTCTCTAAAGCAGTGGAGCAGGGGTCTCAGAGAGATAAGGGTCTCTACAGCAGTGGGGCAGGGGTCTCAGAGAGATAAGGGTCTCTACAGCAGTGGAGCAGGTGTCTCAGAGAGATAAGGGTCTCTACAGCAGTGGAGCAGGGGTATCAGAGAGATAAGGGTCTCTACAGCAGTAGTGGAGCAGGGGTCTCAGAGAGATAAGGATCTCTACACCAGTAGTGGAGCAGGGGGTCTCAGAGAGATAAGGGTCTCTACAGCAGTGGAGCAGGGGTCTCAGAGAGATAAGGGTCTCTACAGCAGTGGAGCAGGGGTCTCAGAGAGATAAGGATCTCTACAGCAGCAGTGGAGCAGGGGTCTCAGAGAGATAAGGGTCTCTACAGCAGTAGTGGAGCAGGGGTCTCAGAGAGATAAGGGTCTCTACAGCAGTGGAGCAGGGGTCTCAGAGAGATAAGGGTCTCTACAGCAGTGGAGCAGGGGTCTCAGAGAGATAAGGGTCTCTACAGTAGTAGTGGAGCAGGGGTCTCAGAGAGATAAGGGTCTCTACAGCAGTGGAGCAGGGCTCTCAGAGAGATAAGGGTCTCTACAGTAGTGGAGCAGGGGTCTCAGAGAGATAAGGGTCTCTACAGCAGTGGAGCAGGGGTCTCAGAGAGATAAGGGTCTCTACAGCAGTTGAGCAGGGGTGTCAGAGAGATAAGGGTATCTACAGCAGTGGAGCAGGGGTCTCAGAGAGATAAGGGTCTCTACAGCAGTGGAGCAGGGGTCTCAGAGAGATAAGGGTCTCTACAGCAGTGGAGCAGGGGTCTCAGAGAGATAAGGGTCTCTACAGCAGTGGAGCAGGTGTCTCAGAGAGATAAGGGTCTCTACAGCAGTGGAGCAGGGGTATCAGAGAGATAAGGGTCTCTACAGCAGTAGTGGAGCAGGGGTCTCAGAGAGATAAGGATCTCTACACCAGTAGTGGAGCAGGGGTCTCAGAGAGATAAGGGTCTCTACAGCAGTGGAGCAGGGGTCTCAGAGAGATAAGGGTCTCTACAGCAGTGGAGCAGGGGTCTCAGAGAGATAAGGATCTCTACAGCAGCAGTGGAGCAGGGGTCTCAGAGAGATAAGGGTCTCTACAGCAGTGGAGCAGGGGTCTCAGAGAGATAAGGGTCTCTACAGCAGTGGAGCAGGGGTCTCAGAGAGATAAGGGTCTCTACAGCAGTGGAGCAGGGGTCTCAGAGAGATAAGGGTCTCTACAGTAGTAGTGGAGCAGGGGTCTCAGAGAGATAAGGGTCTCTACAGCAGTGGAGCAGGGGTCTCAGAGAGATAAGGGTCTCTACAGCAGGGGAGCAGGGGTTTCAGAGAGATAAGGGTCTCTACAGCAGTGGAGCAGGGGTCTCAGAGAGATAAGGGTCTCTACAGCAGCAGTGGAGCAGGGGTCTCAGAGAGATAAGGGTCTCTACAGCAGGGGAGCAGGGGTCTCAGAGAGATAGGGTCTCTACAGCAGTAGTGGAGCAGGGGTCTCAGAGAGATAAGGGTCTCTACAGCAGCAGTGGAGCAGGGGTCTCAGAGAGATAAGGGTCTCTATAGTAGTGGAGCAGGGGTCTCAGAGAGATAAGGGTCTCTACAGCAGTAGTGGAGCAGGGGTCTCAGAGAGATAAGGGTCTCTACAGCAGTGGAGCAGGTGTCTCAGAGAGATAAGGGTCTCTACAGCAGTTGAGCAGGGGTCTCAGAGAGATAAGGGTCTCTACAGCAGTGGAGCAGGGGTCTCAGAGAGATAAGGGTCTCTACAGCAGTGGAGCATGGGTCTCAGAGAGATAAGGGTCTCTACAGCAGTGGAGCAGGGGTCTCAGAGAGATAAGGGTCTCTAAAGCAGTAGTGGAGCAGGGGTCTCAGAGAGATAAGGGTCTCTACAGCAGTGGAGCAGGGGTCTCAGAGAGATAAAGGTCTCTACAGCAGTGGAGCAGGGGTATCAGAGAGATAAGGGTCTCTACAGCAGTAGTGGAGCAGGGGTCTCAGAGAGATAAGGGTCTCTACACCAGTAGTGGAGCAGGGGTCTCAGAGAGATAAGGGTCTCTACAGCAGTGGAGCAGGGGTCTCAGAGAGATAAGGGTCTCTACAGCAGTGGAGCAGGGGTCTCAGAGAGATAAGGATCTCTACAGCAGCAGTGGAGCAGGGGTCTCAGAGAGATAAGGGTCTCTACAGCAGTGGAGCAGGGGTCTCCGAGAGATAAGGGTCTCTACAGCAGTGGAGCAGGGGTCTCAGAGAGATAAGGGTCTCTACAGCAGTGGAGCAGGGGTCTCAGAGAGATAAGGGTCTCTACAGAGTAGTGGAGCAGGGGTCTCAGAGAGATAAGGGTCTCTACAGCAGTGGAGCAGGGGCTCTCAGAGAGATAAGGGTCTCTACAGTAGTGGAGCAGGGGTCTCAGAGAGATAAGGGTCTCTACAGCAGTGGAGCAGGGGTCTCAGAGAGATAAGGGTCTCTACAGCAGTAGTGGAGCAGGGGTCTCAGAGAGATAAGGGTCTCTACAGCAGTGGAGCAGGGGTCTCAGAGAGATAAAGGTCTCTACAGCAGTGGAGCAGGGGTATCAGAGAGATAAGGGTCTCTACAGCAGTAGTGGAGCAGGGGTCTCAGAGAGATAAGGGTCTCTACACCAGTAGTGGAGCAGGGGTCTCAGAGAGATAAGGGTCTCTACAGCAGTGGAGCAGGGGTCTCAGAGAGATAAGGGTCTCTACAGCAGTGGAGCAGGGGTCTCAGAGAGATAAGGATCTCTACAGCAGCAGTGGAGCAGGGGTCTCAGAGAGATAAGGGTCTCTACAGCAGTGGAGCAGGGGTCTCAGAGAGATAAGGGTCTCTACAGCAGTGGATCAGGGGTCTCAGAGAGATAAGGGTCTCTACAGCAGTGGAGCAGGGGTCTCAGAGAGATAAGGGTCTCTACAGTAGTAGTGGAGCAGGGTCTCAGAGAGATATGGGTCTCTACAGCAGTGGAGCAGGGCTCTCAGAGAGATAAGGGTCTCTACAGTAGTGGAGCAGGGGTCTCAGAGAGATAAGGGTCTCTACAGCAGTGGAGCAGGGGTCTCAGAGAGATAAGGGTCTCTACAGCAGTTGAGCAGGGGTGTCAGAGAGATAAGGGTCTCTACAGCAGTGGAGCAGTGGTCTCAGAGAGATAAGGGTCTCTACAGCAGTGGAGCAGGGGTCTCAGAGAGATAAGGGTCTCTACAGCAGTGGAGCAGGGGTCTCAGAGAGATAAGGGTCTCTACAGCAGTGGAGCAGGGGTCTCAGAGAGATAAGGGTCTCTACAGCAGTGGAGCAGGGGTATCAGAGAGATAAGGGTCTCTACAGCAGTAGTGGAGCAGGGGTCTCAGAGAGATAAGGATCTCTACACCAGTAGTGGAGCAGGGGTCTCAGAGAGATAAGGGTCTCTACAGCAGTGGAGCAGGGGTCTCAGAGAGATAAGGGTCTCTACAGCAGTGGAGCAGGGGTCTCAGAGAGATAAGGATCTCTACAGCAGCAGTGGAGCAGGGGTCTCAGAGAGATAAGGGTCTCTACAGCAGTGGAGCAGGGGTCTCAGAGAGATAAGGGTCTCTACAGCAGTGGAGCAGGGGTCTCAGAGAGATAAGGGTCTCTACAGCAGTGGAGCAGGGGTCTCAGAGAGATAAGGGTCTCTACAGTAGTAGTGGAGCAGGGGTCTCAGAGAGATAAGGGTCTCTACAGCAGTGGAGCAGGGCTCTCAGAGAGATAAGGGTCTCTACAGTAGTGGAGCAGGGGTCTCAGAGAGATAAGGGTCTCTACAGCAGTGGAGCAGGGGTCTCAGAGAGATAAGGGTCTCTACAGCAGTGGAGCAGGGGTGTCAGAGAGATAAGGGTATCTACAGCAGTGGAGCAGGGGTTCTCAGAGAGATAAGGGTCTCTACAGCAGTAGTGGAGCAGGGTCTCAGAGAGATAGGGTCTCTACAGCAGTGGAGCAGGGGTCTCAGAGAGATAAGGGTCTCTACAGCAGTGGAGCAGGTGTCTCAGAGAGATAAGGGTCTCTACAGCAGTGGAGCAGGGGTATCAGAGAGATAAGGGTCTCTACAGCAGTAGTGGAGCAGGGGTCTCAGAGAGATAAGGGTCTCTACACCAGTAGTGAGCAGGGGTCTCAGAGAGATAAGGGTCTCTACAGCAGTTGAGCAGGGGTCTCAGAGAGATAAGGGTCTCTACAGCAGTGGAGCAGGGGGTCTCAGAGAGATAAGGGTCTCTACAGCAGTGGAGCAGGGGGTCTCAGAGAGATAAGGGTCTCTACAGCAGTGGAGCAGGGGTCCTCAGAGAGATAAGGGTCTCTACAGCAGTGGAGCAGGGGTCTCAGAGAGATAAGGGTCTCTACAGCAGTGGAGCAGGGGTCTCAGAGAGATAAGGGTCTCTACAGTAGTAGTGGAGCAGGGGTCTCAGAGAGATAAGGGTCTCTACAGCAGTGGAGCAGGGGTCTCAGAGAGATAAGGGTCTCTACACCAGTAGTGGAGCAGGGGTCTCAGAGAGATAAGGGTCTCTACAGCAGTGGAGCAGGGGTCTCAGAGAGATAAGGGTCTCTACAGCAGTGGAGCAGGGGTCTCAGAGAGATAAGGGTCTCTACAGCAGTAGTGGAGCAGGGGTCTCAGAGAGATAAGGGTCTCTACAGCAGTGGAGCAGGGGTCTCAGAGAGATAAGGGTCTCTACAGCAGGTGGAGCAGGGGGTCTCAGAGAGATAAGGGTCTCTACAGCAGTGGAGCAGGGGTCTCAGAGAGATAAGGGTCTCTACAGCAGTAGTGGAGCAGGGGTCTCAGAGAGATAAGGGTCTCTACAGCAGTGGAGCAGGGGTCTCAGAGAGATAAGGGTCTCTACAGTAGTGGAGCAGGGGTCTCAGAGAGATAAGGGTCTCTACAGCAGTGGAGCAGGGGTCTCAGAGAGATAAGGGTCTCTACAGCAGTGGAGCAGGGGTCTCAGAGAGATAAGGGGTCTCTACCAGCAGTGGTGAAGCAGGGGGTCTCAGAGAGATAAGGGCTCTCTACAGCAGTAGTGGAGCAGGGGTCCTCAGAGAGATAAGGGTCTCTACAGCAGTGGAGCAGGGGTCTCAGAGAGATAAGGGTCCTCTACAGCAGTGGAGCAGGGGTATCAGAGAGATAAGGGTCTCTACAGCAGTAGTGGAGCAAGGGTCTCAGAGAGATAAGGGTCTCTACACCAGTAGTGGAGCAGGGGTCTCAGAGAGATAAGGGTCTCTACAGCAGTGGAGCAGGGGTCTCAGAGAGATAAGGGTCTCTACAGCAGTGGAGCAGGGGTCTCAGAGAGATAAGGGTCTCTACAGCAGCAGTGGAGCAGGGGTCTCAGAGAGATAAGGGTCTCTACAGCAGTGGAGCAGGGGTCTCAGAGAGATAAGGGTCTCTACAACAGTGGAGCAGGGGTCTCAGAGAGATAAGGGTCTCTACAGTAGTAGTGGAGCAGGGGTCTCAGAGAGATAAGGGTCTCTACAGCAGTGGAGCAGGGGTCTCAGAGAGATAAGGGTCTCTACAGCAGTAGTGGAGCAGGGGTCTCAGAGAGATAAGGGTCTCTACAGCAGTGGAGCAGGGGTCTCGGAGAGATAAGGGTCTCTACAGCAGTGGAGCAGGGGTATCAGAGAGATAAGGGTCTCTACAGCAGTAGTGGAGCAGGGGTCTCAGAGAGATAAGGGTCTCTACACCAGTAGTGGAGCAGGGGTCTCAGAGAGATAAGGGTCTCTACAGCAGCATTGGAGCAGGGGTCTCAGAGAGATAAGGGTCTCTACAGCAGTGGAGCAGGGGTCTCAGAGAGATAAGGGTCTCTACAGCAGTGGAGCAGGGGTCTCAGAGAGATAAGGGTCTCTACAGTAGTAGTGGAGCATGGGTCTCAGAGAGATAAGGATCTCTACAGCAGTGGAGCAGGGGTCTCAGAGAGATAAGGGTCTCTACAGCAGGGGAGCAGGGGTCTCAGAGAGATAAGGGTCTCTACAGCAGTGGAGCAGGGGTCTCAGAGAGATAAGGGTCTCTACAGCAGCAGTGGAGCAGGGGTCTCAGAGAGATAAGGGTCTCTATAGTAGTGGAGCAGGGGTCTCAGAGAGATAAGGGTCTCTACAGCAGTAGTGGAGCAGGGGTCTCAGAGAGATAAGGGTCTCTACAGCAGTGGAGCAGGGGTCTCAGAGAGATAAGGGTCTCTACAGCAGTAGTGGAGCAGGGGTCTCAGAGAGATAAGGGTCTCTACAGCAGTGGAGCAGGGGTCTCAGAGAGATAAGGGTCTCTACAGCAGTGGAGCAGGGGTATCAGAGAGATAAGGGTCTCTACAGCAGTGGAGCAGGGGTCTCAGAGAGATAAGGGTCTCTACAGCAGTAGTGGAGCAGGGGTCTCAGAGAGATAAGGGTCTCTACAGCAGTGGAGCAGGGGTCTCAGAGAGATAAGGGTCTCTACAGCAGTGGAGCAGGGGTCTCAGAGAGATAAGGGTCTCTACAGCAGTGGAGCAGGGGTCTCAGAGAGATAAGGGTCTCTACAGCAGTAGTGGAGCAGGGGTCTCAGAGAGATAAGGGTCTCTACAGCAGTGGAGCAGGGGTCTCAGAGAGATAAGGGTCTCTACAGCAGTAGTGGAGCAGGGGTCTCAGAGAGATAAGGGTCTCTACAGCAGTGGAGCAGGGGTCTCAGAGAGATAAGGGTCTCTACAGCAGTGGAGCAGGGGTCTCAGAGAGATAAGGGTCTCTACAGCAGTGGAGCAGGGGTCTCAGAGAGATAAGGGTCTCTACAGCAGTGGAGCAGGGGTCTCAGAGAGATAAGGGTCTCTACAGCAGTAGTGGAGCAGGGGTCTCAGAGAGATAAGGGTCTCTACAGCAGTGGAGCAGGGGTCTCAGAGAGATAAGGGTCTCTACAGCAGTGGAGCAGGGGTCTCAGAGAGATAAGGGTCTCTACAGCAGTGGAGCAGGGGTCTCAGAGAGATAAGGGTCTCTACAGTAGTGGAGCAGGGGTCTCAGAGAGATAAGGGTCTCTACAGCAGTGGAGCAGGGGTCTCAGAGAGATAAGGGTCTCTACACCAGTAGTGGAGCAGGGGTCTCAGAGAGATAAGGGTCTCTACAGCAGTGGAGCAGGGGTCTCAGAGAGATAAGGGTCTCTACAGTAGTGGAGCAGGGGTCTCAGAGAGATAAGGGTCTCTACAGCAGTGGAGCAGGGGTCTCAGAGAGATAAGGGTCTCTACAGCAGTAGTGGAGCAGGGTCTCAGAGAGATAAGGGGTCTCTACAGCAGTGGAGCAGGGGTCTCAGAGAGATAAGGGTCTCTACAGCAGCAGTGGAGCAGGGGTCTCAGGAGAGATAAGGGTCTCTACCAGCAGTGGAGCAGGGGTCTCAGAGAGATAAGGGTCTCTACAGCAGTGGAGCAGGGGTCTCAGAGAGATAAGGGTTTCTACAGTAGTAGTGGAGCAGGGGGTCTCAGAGAGATAAGGGTCCTCTACAGCAGTGGAGCAGTGGGTCTCAGAGAGATAAGGGTCTCTACAGCAGTAGTGGAGCAGGGTCTCAGAGAGATAAGGGTCTCTACAGCAGTGGAGCAGGGGTCTCAGAGAGATAAGGGTCTCTACAGCAGTGGAGCAGGGGTATCAGAGAGATAAGGGTCTCTACAGCAGTAGTGGAGCAGGGGTCTCAGAGAGATAAGGGTCTCTACACCAGTAGTGGAGCAGGGGTCTCAGAGAGATAAGGGTCTCTACAGCAGTGGAGCAGGGGTCTCAGAGAGATAAGGGTCTCTACAGCAGTGGAGCAGGGGTCTCAGAGAGATAAGGGTCTCTACAGCAGCAGTGGAGAAGGGGTCTCAGAGAGATAAGGGTCTCTACAGCAGTGGAGCAGGGGTCTCAGAGAGATAAGGGTCTCTACAAGCAGTGGAGCAGGGGTCTCAGAGAGATAAGGGTCTCTACAGCAGTGGAGCAGGGGTCTCAGAGAGATAAGGGTCTCTACAGCAGCAGTGGAGCAGGGGTCTCAGAGAGATAAGGGTCTCTACAGCAGTGGAGCAGGGGTCTCAGAGAGATAAGGGTCTCTACAGCAGTGGAGCAGGGGTCTCAGAGAGATAAGGGTCTCTACAGCAGGGGAGCAGGGGTCTCAGAGAGATAAGGGTCTCTACAGCAGTGGAGCAGGGGTCTCAGAGAGATAAGGGTCTCTACAGTAGTAGTGGAGCAGGGGTCTCAGAGAGATAAGGGTCTCTACAGCAGTGGAGCAGGGGTCTCAGAGAGATAAGGGTCTCTACAGCAGTGGAGCAGGGGTATCAGAGAGATAAGGGTCTCTACAGCAGTAGTGGAGCAGGGGTCTCAGAGAGATAAGGGTCTCTACACCAGTAGTGGAGCAGGGGTCTCAGAGAGATAAGGGTCTCTACAGCAGTGGAGCAGGGGTCTCAGAGAGATAAGGGTCTCTACAGCAGCAGTGGAGCAGGGGTCTCAGAGAGATAAGGGTCTCTACAGCAGTGGAGCAGGGGTCTCAGAGAGATAAGGGTCTCTACAGCAGTGGAGCAGGGGTCTCAGAGAGATAAGGGTCTCTACAGCAGTGGAGCAGGGGTCTCAGAGAGATAAGGGTCTCTACAGCAGCAGTGGAGCAGGGGTCTCAGAGAGATAAGGGTCTCTACAGCAGTGGAGCAGGGGTCTCAGAGAGATAAGGGTCTCTACAGCAGTGGAGCAGGGGTCTCAGAGAGATAAGGGTCTCTACAGCAGGGGAGCAGGGGTCTCAGAGAGATAAGGGTCTCTACAGCAGTGAGCAGGGGTCTCAGAGAGATAAGGGTCTCTACAGTAGTAGTGGAGCAGGAGTCTCAGAGAGATAAGGGTCTCTACAGCAGTGGAGCAGGGGTCTCAGAGAGATAAGGGTCTCTACAGCAGTGGAGCAGGGGTCTCAGAGTGATAAGGGTCTCTACAGCAGTGGAGCAGAAAAAAACTAAAACAGAGCTCCTCCTGTGGTGGAACCACAAGTGTTATATGAGATATATGATTAGATACAGTATATGATTACATATAGGATTAGATATGTGTCTGTATTAATATAATATAATAATATGCCATTTAGCAGACGCTTTTATCCAAAGCGACTTACAGTCACGTGCGCATACATTTTTTACGTATGGGGTGGTCCCGGGGATCGAACCCCACCACCCTGGCGTTACAAGCGCCGTGCTCTACCAGCTGAGCTACAGAGGACCACTACAGTTGATTCAGAACCATCATTTGATGTAAGGTTAGGACTTTATATTCTATATTTTAGTCGTCTAACGCCGAGCCTGTTGTTCGTCTTATAAACTGTTACTGTTATTATCTCTAAGCAGACACTTGACAGGCACAATAACACTCATTATTCTGCTACGATGGTGACTACATTACTACCATCACGGCCATCCTAACCTGGATAATGCATGATAATGATAGAGTTGGAGTAGGAGGGGGAGTCGACTGTACAGTCCTAACCACAATGGAGTGCAGAACAGCATAGAGCCTGTTGCTATGCAGTGCATTGGGAAAGTATTCAGACCCCCTTGACCTTTTGTTACGTTACAGCCTTATTCTAAATTGAATTACATTCTATTTTCCCCTCATCAATCTACACACAATGCCCCATAATGACTAAGCGAAAACAGGTTTTTAGAAACTTTTGCAAATTTTTTTAAAATTAAAATTAAAAAAACATAAATACCTTATTTAAATAAGTATTCAGACCCTTTGTTATGTATCTCGGAATTGAGCTCAGGTGCATCCTGTTTCCATTGATCATCCTTGAGATGTTTCTACAACTTATCTAATTTACCTGTGGTAAATTCAATTGATTGGACATGATTTGGAAAGGCACACACCTGTCTATATAAGGTACCACAGTTGACAGTGCTTGTCAGAGCAAAAACCAAGCCATGAGGTCGAAGGAATTGTCCGTAGAGCTCCGAGACAGAATTGTGTCGAGGCACAGATCTGGGGAAGGTTATCAAAACATTTCTGCAGTATTGAAGATCCCCAAGAACACAGTGGCCTCCATCATTCTTAAATGGAAGAAGTTTGGAACCACCAAGACTCAGGGGAGAAGGGCCTTGGTTAGGGAGGTGACCAAGAACCCGATGGTAACTCTGACAGAGCTCTAGAGGTCCTCTGTGAAGATGAGAGAACCTTCCAGAAGGACAACCATCTCTGCAGCACGCAACCAATCAGGCCTTCATGGTAGAGTGGCCAGACAGAAGCCACTCCTCAGTAAAAGGCACATGAGAGCCCGCTAGGAGTTTGCCAAAAGGCACCTAAAGGACTTTCAGACCATGAACTCTTTGAATTGAATGCCAAGCGTCACGTATGGAGGAAACCTGGCACCATCCCTACGGTGAAGTATGGTGGTGGTAGAATCATGCTATGGGGATGTTATTCAGATGGCAGGGAATGGGAAAGATGAACGGAGCAAAGTACAGAGACATCCTTGATGAAAACCTGTTCCAGAGCGCTCAGGACCTGAGACTGGGGCGAAGGTTCACCTTCCAACAGGTCAACGACCCTAAGCACACAGCCAACACAACGCAGTAGTGGCTTCGGGACAAGTCTCTGAATGTCCTTGAGTGGCCCAGCCAGAGCCCGAACTTGAACCTGTTCGAACATCTCTTGAGAGACCTGGAAATAGCTGTGCAGCGAAGCTCCCCATCCAACCTGACAGAGATTGAGAGGATCTGCAGAGGAGAATGGGAGAAACTCCCCAAATACAGGTGTGCCAAGCTTGTAGCGTCATACCCAAGAAGACTCAAGGCTGTAATCACTGCCAAAGGTGCTTCAACAAATTACTGAGTAAAGGGTCTGAATACTTATGTAAATGTTATATTTCAGTGTTAAATTTTTTATACATTTGCAAAAATGCTTTGTTATTATGGGGTATTGTGTGTAGATTGATGAGGGGGAAAAAACAATTTAATCAAATTGAGAATAAGGCTGTAACGTAACAAAATGTGGAAAAAGTCAAGGGGTCTGAATACTTTGTGAATGAACTGTATGTCCCTCTAACTGCCCTGAATGCCTCTGCTGATCCTACAGCTATTGGATGCAGTAATCATGTGCCTAAGAACCAGATTTATGTTGTTAGCACTGAGGCGGTGTGCCCTAGTAGGAAGTCCACTGTGTGCAGCTCACCCTGCACTAACATAAATAACATGAGCATGTCTACTTCTGCTAAGCTTCCCAGTAAAGCAATGAAAACAATCAAGCGTCCCAGAAAAGTGAAACAAGGTTTATTAAGTCAATGACTTGCTAGTAACAGATGACATTCATATTCTGACTATCTCTGAAACTCACTTAGATAATACCTTTGATGATACAGTGGTAGCAATACATGGCTATAACATCTACAGAAAATACAGAAATGCCAATGGTGGAGGTGTTGCTGTTTATATTCAGAACCACATTCCTGTAAAGCTTAGAGAGGATCTCCTGTTAAATACTGTTGAAGTAATATGGCTACAGGTTCACCTGCCTCACCTAAAGCCCATTCTGATGGGAAGCTGCTATAGACCACCAAGTGCTAACAGTCAGTATCTGGATAATATGTGTGAAATGCTTGATAATGTATGTCATATCAACAGAGAGGTATACTTTCTGGGTGATTTAAATATTGACTGGCTTTCATCAACCTAAAGCCCATTGATGATGTAAATAATATTTGCTGGTCTGAGGAGCAGCCACTTTACACATTTATGAAATTGCTTATTCCAGTTACTAAAAATCATGCACCCATTAAGAAAATTACAGTAAAAACTGTTAAATCCCTGTGGATTGATGAGGAATTTGTGGTCCTCTGTAGCTCAATTGGTAGAGCACGGCGCTTGTAACGCCAGGGTAGTGGGTTTGATCCCCGGGACCACCCATATGTAAAAATGTATGCGCACATGACTGTAAGTCGCTTTGGATAAAAGCGTCTGCTAAATGGCATATTATTATTATTATTTTAAAATGGTATGGTTGAGAGGGATGAGGCAAAAGTACTGCAAATTGAGAAATCATGTGACTACACTGAATAAAAAAAAAAGAAGAAACTATACTATGAAACAAAGATAAATTATATAAAGAATGATAGTAAAAAGCTTTGGAGCACCTTAAATGTAATTTTGGGGAAAAATCTAAACTCAGCTCCATCATTCATTGAATCAGATTCATCACAAAACACACTGATATTGCCAACTACTTTAATGATTTTTTACTGGATGGAAAATTACTGTGGATAATAGCGGACGTGTAGCTCAGTTGGTAGAGCATGGCGTTTGCAACACCAGGGTTGTGGGTTCAATTCCCACGGGGGGCCAGTATGAATTAAATAAAAAATAATAATAATACATGTATGTCACTCTGGATAAGAGTATCTGCTAAATGACTAAAATGTAAATTATTGTTGTCTATTAACAATGACAAGCCACCGGGGTCTGACAACTTGGATGGAAAATTACTGAGGATAATAGCTGACGATATTGCCACTCCTATTTGCCATATCTTCAATTTAAGCCTACTAGAAAGTGTGTGCCCTCAGGCCTGGAGGGAAGCAAAAGTCATTCTGCTACCTAAGAATATTAAAGCCCCCTTTACTGGCTCAAATAGCCGACCAATCAGCCTGTTACCAACCCGTAGTAAAGTTTTTTATTTTTATGGTGTTTGACCAGATACAATGCTATTTTACAGTACAGAAATTGACACGCTTATAGGGAAGGACATTCAAGAAGCACAGCACAGCACTTACAGAAATGACTAATGATCTGAGAGAAATTGATGATTAAAAGATTGTGGGGGCTGTTTTGTTAGACTTCAGTGCGGCTTTTGAAATTATCGATCATTGCTGCTGGAAAAAAGTATGTGTTATGGCTTTACACCCCCTGCTATATTGTGGATAAAGAGTTACCTGTCTAACAGAAAACAGAGGGTATTTTTTTATGGAAGCCTCTCAAACATAATCCAGGTAGAATCAGGAATTCCCAAGGGCAGCTGTCTAGGACCCTTACTTTTTTCAATCTTTACTAACGACATGCTTTGAGTCAAGCCAGTGTGTCTATGTATGTGGATGACTCAACACTATACACGTCAGCTACTACAGAGACTGAAATGACTTCAACACTTAACAAAGAGCTGCATTTAGTTTCAGAATGGGTGGCAAGGAATAAGTTAGTGCTAAATATTTAAAAAACTAAAAGCAATGTATTTGGGTCAAATCATTCACTAAACCATAAACCTCAACTAAATCTTGTAATGAATAATGTGGAAATTTAGCAAGTTTAGGTGACTAAACTGTTTGGAGTAACCCTGGATTGTAAACTGGGGAGAAGTCTGTCCATAATAAAGCGCTGCTCTGCCTTATTAACATCACTATCAACAAGGCAGGTCCTACAGGCCCTAGTTTTGTCACACCTGGACTACTGTTCAGTCGTGTGGTCAGGTGCCACAAAGAGGGACTTAGGAAAATTGCAATTGGCTCAGAACAGGGCAGCACGGCTGGCCCTTGGATGTACACAGAGAGCTAACATTAATAATATGCATGTCAATCTCTCCTGGCTCAAAGTGGAGGAGAGATTGACTTCATCACTACTTGTATTTGAGAGAGGTATTGACATGTTGAATGCACCGAGCTGTCTGTTTGAACTACTGGCACACAGCTCGGACACCCATGCATACCCCACAAGGCATGCCACCAGAGGTCTCTTCACAGTCCCCAAGTCCAGAACAGACTATGGGAGGCGCACAGTACTACATAGAGCCATAACTACATGGAACTCTATTCCACATCAAGTAACTAACGCAAGCAGCAGAATCAGATTTAGAAAACAGATAAAAAATACACTTTACGGAACAGTGGGGACTGTGAAGCAACACAAACATAGGCACATGCACACACACACATGATAACAGACGCACTATACACACACGTACACATGGATTATCTGTTGTGAATGTATTGTGATGTTTTTAAAATTGTATAAACTGCCTTATTTTTGCTGGACCCCAGGAAGAGTCCGTGGCAGCAGCTAATGGGGATCCATAAAAATACAAATACAAATGTAACCGCTAAGACCAACTTTCGGTTGGTCTTAAATGTCCCCAACGGTGCATACTGAAATTGGCACTTTGGCTCACGTTTTTAAGGACACACCTCAGATATTGCCACCTCTCCCACCTCAGCGCAATCGAGCTCATATAAGACAGGTAAATTACCAATCCTGGAGCTAGGGTTTGAAAACAGAAGAGCGCTGGATTTAACCGATCGAAATTGTAAACGAGCATTCATTTGACAATTGAGCTGGCTTAACACCAGCCAAAAATAGAGCCCTGAATGTTTTATAGGTTGGCTGTTAACAGTCACCACCTGTAATAAATTACATAATGTAACCTTGTCGACACCCAGGATGACACAAGAATCATGGCAGCCTCTTGGAGTAAAACCTCTCCTTCATGAGGAATTAAAAACATTGTGAAATGTCCTGTCCCCGTTTCCTTCCTACAGGTATATGAAGTACCTCTACCCTTACGAATGTGAAAAGAGGCGTCTGAGCTCCCCCGGAGAGCTCCAGGCAGCTATCGACAGTAACCGCCGCGAGGGGCGTCGCCAGAGCTACCGGTCGGCCATCTTTAACTACTCTCCAGCAGGGACCCCCTCCATCCTCTCCTCCCCCAAGATGAGCATGCCTCACCTGGCCATGTCCACCCACAACGGAGCACACCTGACCCGGAGACACAACATCAAGAAAGGTGAGACACATGTCATGTGACCAGGAAGAGGCTGCCGTGCTGCGGTTGTGGTAGAGTTAGAGGTTTCAGAGCTGTAAAGATCCATCAACAAGATCAGATGTAGTCGCTTAAAATGGCTGTGGTTGGTCCATTCCAGGCTCACTTAATGGCGTTATATATACAAAAAAAGGAAATGTTGTGGTGTTGTGTGGGATTCATTCCTGCATCAGACTGGCACACAGGCTACAATAGGGATGGTGTTGTTTGTTGCTCACTGATTTGAAAAAGACGTGTCCATGACCTGGCTGGTGAATTTAATGACACAGGAAGTGAAGACACAATGCTCAGGAAATTTGAATTCCGTGTAAAAAAATCTCCTCTCGTAATTTGGCTGCTCATGCTGTTATTTCCCACAAAGTTTGAATATCAAACCGAGCATTTCAAGGCATAGGATTTACCACTGCCTGAGAAAACACCTGTACTGCCAACCATAAGAACTTCCTGACCATATAAATGCCTACAGCAACCTACAGAATGCCCACCTTTTTTCTCAGGGATTGGGTTCAAAGCAAAAGACACATTTCCCGAGATCTGAATCAAATAAAATGGACAATAAACTATGAAGTATTCTTCTTTAAAACGCTCTCTTGAAAAAGTGATTTTTTTAAAAATCTCAATGAGACTAACCTGGTAAAATAAAGGTAAAATAAATAAATACATTCTTCTCTCTGTTTATCCCAGAGGATGGCCTGATGGCAGGCTGTCTGTCGGGTCGTGTGGGGGGGACGCCCATGTCTATGGGAGGGCACCCCCAAGTCGTGGCGGCGCAGGCGGCGCAGGCTGCAGCGTTGGAGCAGCTGAGGGAGAAGCTGGAGAGCGGGGAGCCGCCAGAGAAGAAGAAGATGATGATGATGGAGCAACAGAGGCTCATGCAGCATGCGCTGCAGCAGAACCTCCTCGCCATGGCAACGCAGCTACCCATGAACATCAAGATCAACGACCGAACTGAGCGGATGAGAGGTAAACCAACGCTAAACGTACTCATGTTGTTACTCTGGATAACAGGCTGTGTATGGAATGACACCCTATTCTGCTACAGAGTGCACTACTTAGGGTGCTATTAACACAGACACCGTTACTAAAACATGTTTGTCACCACAGTTACCTTATTAATGTAGACTTATGCTTATCTGTTATTATGAGTACAGGATGTGTCTGAAACAGTGTGTATAAAACCCTGGATGACCGACGTTGTAAAAAACGGCTTTTGGAGGCTGTAGAAATGCATTTATTAACGTCTACATTCATTTTTGTCACGTTTATTCTATTACAGACACCTTTAATGCATCTTTTAAATTATATTATGTGAGCTAAACATAAAAAAATACACATATATAAAAAAAAAATATATATATAAAAACAATTTCCTTAAATAAAACATTTTTGAGAGAATGTTATTGTCCCCACTACAATTTAAAAAAAAAATTTGTTCTTGAAACATTTAATTGAAATATTGTAGAATTCCATTCATTCCTATGGAGGACCGCTCCTACTGGGGAGTGCCAATGTGGCCGACCAGCGGCTTCAAAATCTCTCAATGGCCAATACATAGCATCAGCAATCCAGGGTTTCGATACATAATTGGTCTGAAATGGCACCATACTTCCTATATACTTCTTTGACAAATCAACACAAAAATGATTATACATACACATATGTATCTGTTATTAATGAATACAGGTTGAAATGATTCTCTATATAATACACTACTTTTGACCTGAGCCTATAGGGAACAGGGCAGGGCTCCCAATTTCGTTCAGCTGTGAGACGATTGGTCGGGAGGCAGGAACATAGTTCTAAATAATAAATCAACACTGCAAGAACCCCAAACAGATACAGGGATGGCCAGTGGCCTTCAGAACCCCAAACAGATACAGGGATGGCCAGGGGCCTTCAGAACCCCAATCAGATACAGGGATGGCCAGGGCCTTCAGAACCCCAATCAGATACAGGGATGGCCAGGGACCTTCAGAACCCCAATCAGATACAGGGATGGCCAGGGCCTTCAGAACCCCAAACAGATACAGGGATGGCCAGTGGCCTTCAGAACCCCAAACAGATACAGGGATGGCCAGTGGCCTTCAGAACCCCAATCAGATACAGGGATGGCCAGGGACCTTCAGAACCCCAATCAGATACAGGGATGGCCAGTGGCCTTCAGAACCCCAAACAGATACAGGGATGGCCAGTGGCCTTCAGAACCCCAAACAGATACAGGGATGGCCAGTGGCCTTCAGAACCCCAAACAGATACAGGGATGGCCAGTGGCCTTCAGAACCCCAAACAGATACAGGGATGGCCAGTGGCCTTCAGAACCCCAATCAGATACAGGGATGGCCAGTGGCCTTCAGAACCCCAATCAGATACAGGGATGGCCAGTGGCCTTCAGAACCCCAAACAGATACAGGGATGGCCAGTGGCCTTCAGAACCCCAATCAGATACAGGGATGGCCAGTGGCCTTCAGAACCCCAATCAGATACAGGGATGGCCAGTGGCCTTCAGAACCCCAATCAGATACAGGGATGGCCAGTGGCCTTCAGAACCCCAAACATATACAGGGATGGCCAGTGGCCTTCAGAACCCCAATCAGATACAGGGATGGCCAGTGGCCTTCAGAACCCCAATCAGATACAGGGATGGCCAGTGGCCTTCAGAACCCCAAACAGATACAGGGATGGCCAGTGGCCTTCAGAACCCCAAACAGATACAGGGATGGCCAGTGGCCTTCAGAACCCCAATCAGATACAGTGGCCTTCAGAAAGGATTCACACCCCAAACAGATACAGCCTTCAGAAAGGATTCACACCCCAAACAGATACAGGGATGGCCAGAAGCCTTCAGAAAGGATTCACACCCCAAACAGATACAGCCATCAGAAAGGATTCACACCCCAAACAGATACAGTGCCTTCAGAAAGGATTCACACCCCAAACAGATACAGTGCCTTCAGAAAGGATTCACACCCCAAACAGATACAGTGCCTTCAGAAAGGATTCACACCCCAAACAGATACAGTGCCTTCAGAAAGGATTCACACCCCAAACAGATACAGTGCCTTCAGAAAGGATTCACACCCCAAACAGATACAGTGCCTTCAGAAAGGATTCACACCCCAAACAGATACAGTGCCTTCAGAAAGGATTCACACCCCAAACAGATACAGTGCCTTCAGAAAGGATTCACACCCCTCGACTTTTTCCACATTTTGTTGTGTTACAGCCTGAATTTAAAATGGATTAAATTGAGAATGTGTGTCACTGGCCTACACACCATACCCCAAAATGTCAAAGTGGAATTATGTTTTTAGAAATGTTTACAAACTTAATATAAAATGAAAAGCTGAAAGGTCTTGAGTCAATAAGTATTCAACCCCTTTGTTATGGCAAGCCTAAATAGGTTTAGGAGTAAAAATGTACTTAACAAGTCACATAATACTGTAAGTTGCATGGGCTCACTCTGTCTGCAATAATAGTGTTTAACATGATTTTTGAATGACTACCTCATCTCTGCACCCCGCACATACAATTATCTGTAAGGTCCCTCAGTCGAGCTGTGAATTTCCAGCACAGATTCAACCACTAAGACCAGGGAGGTTTTCCAATGCCTCACAAAGAAGGATACCTATTGGTAGATGGGTAAAAATAAAAAAGCATACATTACATATCACTTAGAGAATGGTGAAGTTAATTATTACATTTTGGATGGTTATCAACACACCCAGTCACTATAAAGACACAGGCGTCCTTCCTAACTTGGTTGCCGGAGAGGAAGGAAACAGCTCAGGGATTTCACCATGAGACCAATGGTGACTTTAAAATGGTTACAGAGTTTCATGGCTGTGATAGGAGAAAAGTGAGGATGGATCAACAACATTGTAGTTACTCCACAATACTTACCTAAATGACAGAGTGAAAAGAAGGAATCCTGTACAGAATAAACATATTCCTTTATGCAATAAGACACTAAAGTAAAACTGCAACAAATGTGGCAAAGAAACGAACGTTATGTCCTGAGTAGAAAGTGTTATGTTTGGGGCACATCACTGAGTACCACTCTTCATATTTTCAAGCATGGTGGTAGCTGCCTCATGTTATGGGTCTGCTTGTCATCGGCAAGGACTGGGGAGTTTTTTATGATAAAAAGAAACGGAATAGAGCTAAGCACAGGCAAAATCCTAGAGGAAAACCTGGTTCAGTCTGCTCTCCACCAGACACTGTGTCACGACCGTCTTCAAAAGGAGCAGACCAAAGCGCAGCGCGTTGAGTGAACATGACTTTATTTGAGTAAAGACACGAACGACAAAAACAATAAACAAAGACGGCTAGTGAAGTCCACAGTTACAAATACTGAATACGGAACAATGGAACAAAAACCCACCACCACAAAGTGAAAACACACAGTTTAAATATGGCTCCCAATCAGAGATAACGAGCCGACAGCTGACACTCGTTATCTCCGATTGGGAGTCATTGACCAATCACCACTAAACACAAACAAATGAAACACACCCATCCCCAACACCACCAAATGAAATACACCCTGGCTCTAACACACAGTCCCGGAGCCAGAGTGTGACAGTACCCCCCCCCCAAAGGCGCGGACTCCGACCGCGCTTAACCCAAAAAATGGGGAGGGCTGGGTGGGTGTTGCTCCTCGGAGGCGGCTCTGGCACTGGTCGTGGTCCCCACCCCACCATAGTCACTACCCGCTTTAGTAGCCTCCTCCATTTGACCACCCTACAACCTAACCCACCTGGATTAAGGGGCAGCACCGGACTAAGAGGCAGCACCGGACTAAGGGGCAGCACCGGACTAAGGGACAGCACCAGGATAAGGAGCAGCACCGAGCTAAGGGACAGCACCGGACTAAGGGGCAGCACCAGGATAAGGGACAGCACCAGGATAAGGAGCAACACCGAGCTAAGGGGCAGCACCGGACTAAATGGCGGATCCTGGCTGGCTGGCTCTGGTGGATCCTGGCTGGCTGGCGGATCCCGGCTGGACGGCTCTGGCGGATCCCGGCTGGACGGCTCTGGCGGATCCCGGCTGGACGGCTCTGGCGGATCCCGGCTGGACGGCTCTGGCGGATCCCGGCTGGACGGCTCTGGCGGATCCTGGCTGAACGGCTCATGGCTGGCTGACGGATCTGGCTGCCCATGGCTGGCTGACGGATCTGGCTGCTCATGGCTGGCTGACGGATCTGGCTGCTCCTGTCTGGCGGAAGGCTCTGGCTGATCCTGTCTGGCGGAAGGCTCTGGCTGATCCTGTCTGGCGGAAGGCTCTGGCTGATCCTGTCTGGCGGAAGGCTTTAGCGGCTCCGGTCTGGCGGACGGCTCTGAAGGCTCATGGCAGACGGGCGGCTTATGCAGCGCTTGGCAGACGGACAGTTCAGACGGCGTTGGGCAGACGGGCAGTTCAGGCGCCGTTGGGCAGACGGGCAGTTCAGGCGCCGTTGGGCAGACGGGCAGTTCAGGCGCCGTTGGGCAGACGGGCAGTTCAGGCGCCGTTGGGCAGACGGGCAGTTCAGGCGCCGTTGGGCAGACGGGCAGTTCAGGCGCCGTTGGGCAGACGGCAGACTCTGGCCGGCCGAAACGCACTATAGGCCTGGTGCGTGGTGCCGGAACTGGTGGTCCCGGGCTGAGGACACGCATCTCAGGGCTAGTGCGGGGAGAAGGAACAGGGCATGCAGGACCCTGGGGACGCACATAAGGCCTAGTGCGTGGTGCCGGAACTGGTGGTCCCGGGCTGAGGACACGCATCTCAGGGTTAGTGCGGGGAGCAGGAACAGGCCGGGCTGGGCTGGCGAAGCACACCGTAGGCCTTGTGCGAGAGGCAGGAACAGGTCGGACCGGGCTGGAGACGCGCACCGTCCCTTTGGTGCGAGGGGCCGTACCAGGCCGGACCGTACTGGGGACACACACCACTGGCTCTTCCCCGGGAACTGGAACGGGCCGGACCGGACTGGATACACACCTCAGTCTCTCACGCCGTGCCTCTACATCTCCTTTCCCTCCTTTAACCAGTAGCCCCCCGTAACCTGGTGGCCTCTTGAATTCGCCCCTTCTCTGCCTCCGTTAGCCCCGTCGTCCATGCCCTGTGCCCCCCCCTAAAAAATTCTTGTGGGTGCCTCTCGTCCGTCCGACGATGCCACTGCTGACGCCGCTGCTCCTCTTCTGCCTGGGTCTCCCCCTTCATAGCCCTCCGGTACCGGACGGCCTCCTCCTCGGTAATCTGCCCCCAACCAAGGAGGACATCCACCAGAGTCACCTCCTGTGTCTGTTCCTGGACACGCTGCTTGGTCGTTGTATGGTGGGTTTTTCTGTCACGACAGTCTTCAAAAGGAGCAGACCAAAGCGCAGCGCGTTGAGTGAACATGACTTTATTTGAGTAAAGACACGAACGACAAAAACAATAAACAAAGACGGCTAGTGAAGTCCACAGTTACAAATACTGAATACGGAACAATGGAACAAAAACCCACCACCACAAAGTGAAAACACACAGTTTAAATATGGCTCCCAATCAGAGATAACGAGCCGACAGCTGACACTCGTTATCTCCGATTGGGAGTCATTGACCAATCACCACTAAACACAAACACATGAAACACACCCATCCCCAACACCACCAAATGAAATACACCCTGGCTCTAACACACAGTCCCGGAGCCAGAGTGTGACACACTGGGAGATGAATTCACCTTTCAGCAGGACAATATCCAAAAACACAGGACCAAATATACACTGGAGTTGGTTACCAAAACGACATTGAATATTCCTGAGTGGCCTGGTTACAGTTTTGACTTAAACTGGCTTGAAAATCTATGGCAAGACTTGAAAATGTCTGTCTAGCACTGATCAACAACCCACATGACAGAGCTTGAAGAATTAAAAAAGAATAATGTGAAAATATTGTACAATCCAGGTCTGCAAAGCTCTTAGAGTCTTGCCTAGAAAGACTCAGAGCTGTAATCACTGCCAAAGGTGATTCTAACATGTATTGACTCAGTGGTGTGAATACTTATGTAAATGAAATATTTCTGTATTTCATTTTCTATATATTTGCAAAGATTTCTAAAAACATGTTTTCACTTTGTCATTAAGGACTATTGTGTGTAGATGGGTGAATACAAAAAATCGATTTAATCCGTTTTCAATTCAGGCAGTAACACAACAAAATGTGGAATAAGTCAAGGTTTATGAATACTTTTTGAAGGCACTGTATAGTATTCAACAAAAACAGAATCATTTCAAATCTTGATTACACTGCCTCTCTATTAATGCATTGGAATACTTGGGAATGTATGTCCTAAGTTAAAATCATGTTGAGCTGATTTCTTGGTAATTTTACAGTCTTTTATGTCCAATAACAAAAAGTATATATATACTGTACCAGTCAAAAGTTTGGACACATCTAATCATTCCAGGGTTTTTCTTTATTTTTAACAAGGTAGGGTGTCAGGGTTGAGTGTAGAGGGAACGTGGAATCACACGCAGGACACAGAGATTCAAAAAACAAATGTTTTAGTGAAGTCCGACAGTACAAGCCAACACGGCAACAGGCCACAGGCGAAACAAGCGTACACTGGAACAGTCCAAATTACATACGCACAACGTGCAGGACTCTCTTAAACAAAACGAAATACAGAGAGCATAGAACAGCGGACCAACATCTACACGTGACATAGAACAATTACACACAACACCTGACCAAACACAAGAGAACTAAATAGGGTGCCTAATGAACACTTAACAATGAACAGGTGTGACAAACAGGCAAAACCAATCAAACATGAAACATCGAACGGTGGCAGCTAGTACTCCGGAGACGACGACCGCCGAAGCCTGCCCGAACGAGGAGAAGGAGCCGCCTCGGCCGAAACCGTGACATAGGGGTGGTATACAGAAAATAACCCTATTTGGTAAAAGACCAAGTCCATATTATGGTAAGAACAGCTCAAATACACAAAGAGAATTGACAGTCCATCATTACTTTAAGACATGAAGGTCAGTCAATACGGAACATTTCAAGGACTTTTAACGTTTCTTCAAGTGCAGTTCCAAAAACCATCAAGCGCTATGATGAAACTGGCTCTCATGAGGACCGCTACAGGAATGGAAGACCCAGAGTTACCTCTGCTGCAGAGGATAAGCTCATTAGAGTTACCAGCCTCAGAAATCAGCAATTAACTGCACCACAGATTGCAGCACAAATAAATGCTTCACAGAGTTCAAGTAACAGACACATCTCAACATCAACTATTCAGAGGAGACTGCGTGAATCAGGCCTTCATGGTCGAATTGCTGCAAAGAAACCACTACTAAAGGACACCAATAAGAAGAAGAGACTTGCTTGGGCCAAGAAACACGAGCAATGGACATTTGACCGGTAGAAATTTGTCCTTTGGTCTGATGAGTTCAAATTTGAGACCTCAACTCAATTGAGATGGTTTGGGATGAGTTGGACCGCAGAGTGAAGGAAAAGCAGACAACAAGTGCTCAGCATATGTGGGAACTCCTTCAAAACTGTTGGAAAAGCATACCAGGTGAAGCTGGTTGAGAGAATGCCAATAGTGTGCAAAGCTGTCGTCAAGGCAATGGGTGGCTGTTTGAAGAATCTCAAATCTCAAATATATTTTTATTTGTTTAACACTTTTTTGTTCACTACATGATTCCATATGTGTTATTTCATAGTTTTGATGTATTCACTATTATTCTACAATGTAGAAAATAGGTTTTTTTTAAATAAAGAAAAACCCTGGAACGAGTAGGTGTGTCCAAACATTTGACTGGTACTGTATATATAATTTTAGATCAGAAGTTATTGGGGAACCCTGGAATAGGGCGTGACTTCGGACACATCCACAGTTACCATGTGAACACATGTTTATCCATTGTTATGCCCCTATAGTACTGTAATGTTGATGCAATAATGATGTATAACTGCGACACACACATGAATCATTTCAAAACCCACAGAGAAGCATTTGGAGAAAAAGTATTGTAATTTAGAGACGACCCCTTACTGTGTATTCCCGTGGGTTCTGTAACACGTCCTGCTTAATATCCAACTAACCCAATTCAATCTGCGGCCGTGTTACCGCCACAAAAAGAACACACATAAATATCTTTGACACATTTTGTTGTTGTGTATTTTCAGAGTGGATCAGAGTTCAGACAGGAAGTCTTCCTCCAGGCTATTTATTATCCTCCAACAGTGTTGCTGTTTCTTCCTCTACTGTTATATAACTGGGGGTTTAGCTGTGCAGCACGGCGGTGGTATTCACACATCAAGTAAGAGTATTTCACCATGTGACAGGCGAGCCGCAATTAAACGCACAGTTCATCATAACATCTGCAATGTGATGTCTGAGGATTTCACCGATGTTATGAAGATGTCCTACTGCTGCATGACCACAGGGGAAAATACTAGATATCAAAATATATGCTGTCGCCCCGTCCGCCAACTCTGTTGATGGTTCTCAGTGTGGCGGTGTGTGTTTACGACAAGCCATAAGTCATCATACATTACTGGATAATAATAATAGAGCCTAAAGGAAGAATGAGGGGCCTATCTGCTCAGGTGTGGTTTCATCTCTCTCTGCATGACTGCCTCTCAGGCATTAGTTGTAATAATGGGCTTTGCTCTAAAGCTTAATGGTAGAACGAGTCAGAATCATTCACAGGTTAATTCCTCCACTGGCCGACCCGACCAGTCTGGCTGGGCTGCAACCCAACATATAAACACCATCATTTACAGATTACATCAAAACGATTTATTAAATATGGCAGCCAAGGCTGGAGGACGCCTGCACAATGTTCTGTAATAGTGGTGCTGTTTTAAAAGAAAAAATGATCTAAACTCTAAAATGATACAGTATATTTAGTGTGTATCTGCACATTAATTATATTTTACAGAAATTAAACTTTACAATATTCTTGCATGTTGTTCTTATTTGGGAGAAGATTGTTGCAAAGCCTTGTTCTTCGCGAGTAGCTACACAATCCAAGTTCTCCAAGTGCCTGCTTGTCTGTGTGTTATGATATGATGTCACAGTCTCCTCGGGGAGATAACCCATTGGCGATAACCGACATGTACAAATGGCTGCTACATCTGTTGACAGTTCCCCCCTCTCTCTCCCTCAGAACTCTTTAATAAACTGCTCCTTACCCTGTCACTCTAGGAGTTATCGCCAATACTCTCCCAGGCGCTCCTCTCCTACTCCTTGTGTTCCCTTTCTAAATGCTCATATTGAGTTTTCCTCTCTCTCGTCCTCTGGCAGATGACAGACAAGAGGCTCCATTGAACCTGTCTACCGCCGGCATTAGCAGCATCAACATGTCAATAGAAATAAATGGAGTTGTCTACACAGGTAAATAGAGGGACCGTTTGCTGATGTAATTGCAGGCAGGAAATTCAATAAGTTATAGCAGCGCCCCGGCGCCTTAGTCCTCCACGCAATGTCTTTGCTATAAAATCCAATGAAGTGGCCGTCCAATAGAGTTAAACAAGTTAAATATCTCAGAATTGGGGCTGTGGATGGGTGGATGGGAGGATGGGAGGTCGATGGGGTTTATTGTCTTAGCCGTGCCTGGGTTTAGCCTTAACGCCTCCCGCACACCACCTCCTCCTCCTCCTCCTCCTCCTCCTCCTCCTCCTCCTCCTCCTCCACCTCCTCCTCTGATGGGGTAATTACCTCAAGATAGGTAGGCCAGGCAGTTCATGTCGTGGTGTAAAGAACAAGCTTGCTGGTGGAAAACTTCCAGTGAGGTTGAAGTGGCCATTAATCATCAGATATAGTTGAGCTCTATCTATCTATCTGTCTGTCTATCTGTCTGAAACCCTATGATCAGTTAGGTAGACTGGAGGTGTCTGAAACCCTATGATCAGTTAGGTAGACTGGAGGTGTCTGAAACCCCTATGATCAGTTAGGTAGACTGGAGGTGTCTGAAACCCTATGATCAGTTAGGTAGACTGGAGGTGTCTGAAACCCTATGATCAGTTAGGTAGACTGGAGGTGTCTGAAACCCTATGATCAGTTAGGTAGACTGGAGGTGTCTGAAACCCTATGATCAGTTAGGTAGACTGGAGGTGTCTGAAACCCTATGATCAGTTAGGTAGACTGGAGGTGTCTGAAACCCTATGATCAGTTAGGTAGACTGGAGGTGTCTGAAACCCTATGATCAGTTAGGTAGACTGGATGTGTCTGAAACCCTATGATCAGTTAGATAGACTGGAGGTGTCTGAAACCCCTATGATCAGTTAGGTAGACTGGATGTGTCTGAAACCCTATGATCAGTTAGGTAGACTGGATGTGTCTGAAACCCTATGATCAGTTAGGTAGACTGGATGTGTCTGAAACCCTATGATCAGTTAGATAGACTGGAGGTGTCTGAAACCCCTATGATCAGTTAGGTAGACTGGAGGTGTCTGAAACCCCTATGATCAGTTAGGTTGACTGGAGGTGTCTGAAACCCTATGATCAGTTAGATAGACTGGAGGTGTCTGAAACCCTATGATCAGTTAGGTAGACTGGATGTGTCTGAAACCCTATGATCAGTTAGATAGACTGGAGGTGTCTGAAACCCCTATGATCAGTTAGGTAGACTGGAGGTGTCTGAAACCCCTATGATCAGTTAGGTTGACTGGAGGTGTCTGAAACCCTATGATCAGTTAGGTAGACTGGAGGTGTCTGAAACCCTATGATCAGTTAGGTAGACTGGAGGTGTCTGAAACCCTATGATCAGTTAGGTAGACTGGAGGTGTGTCCTGAAACCCTATGATCAGTTAGGTAGACTGGAGGTGTCTGAAACCCTATGATCAGTTAGGTAGACTGGAGGTGTCTGAAACCCTATGATCAGTTAGGTAGACTGGATGTGTCTGAAACCCCTATGATCAGTTAGGTAGACTGGAGGTGTCTGAAACCCTATGATCAGTTAGGTAGACTGGAGGTGTCTGAAACCCTATGATCAGTTAGGTTGACTGGAGGTGTCTGAAACCCTATGATCAGTTAGGTAGACTGGAGGTGTCTGAAACCCTATGATCAGTTAGGTAGACTGGAGGTGTCTGAAACCCTATGATCAGTTAGGTTGACTGGAGGTGTCTGAAACCCTATGATCAGTTAGATAGACTGGAGGTGTCTGAAACCCTATGATCAGTTAGGTAGACTGGAGGTGTCTGAAACCCTATGATCAGTTAGGTTGACTGGAGGTGTCTGAAACCCTATGATCAGTTAGGTAGACTGGAGGTGTCTGAAACCCTATGATCAGTTAGGTAGACTGGAGGTGTCTGAAACCCCTATGATCAGTTAGGTAGACTGGAGGTGTCTGAAACCCTATGATCAGTTAGGTAGACTGGAGGTGTCTGAAACCCTATGATCAGTTAGGTAGACTGGAGGTGTCTGAAACCCTATGATCAGTTAGGTAGACTGGAGGTGTCTGAAACCCTATGATCAGTTAGGTAGACTGGATGTGTCTGAAACCCCTATGATCAGTTAGGTAGACTGGAGGTGTCTGAAACCCTATGATCAGTTAGGTAGACTGGAGGTGTCTGAAACCCTATGATCAGTTAGGTAGACTGGAGGTGTCTGAAACCCTATGATCAGTTAGGTTGACTGGAGGTGTCTGAAACCCCTATGATCAGTTAGGTAGACTGGAGGTGTCTGAAACCCTATGATCAGTTAGGTAGACTGGAGGTGTCTGAAACCCTATGATCAGTTAGGTAGACTGGAGGTGTCTGAAACCCCTATGATCAGTTAGGTAGACTGGAGGTGTCTGAAACCCTATGATCAGTTAGGTAGACTGGAGGTGTCTGAAACCCTATGATCAGTTAGGTAGACTGGAGGTGTCTGAAACCCCTATGATCAGTTAGGTAGACTGGAGGTGTCTGAAACCCTATGATCAGTTAGTAGACTGGATGTGTCTGAAACCCCTATGATCAGTTAGGTAGACTGGAGGTGTCTGAAACCCTATGATCAGTTAGGTAGACTGGAGGTGTCTGAAACCCCTATGATCAGTTAGGTAGACTGGAGGTGTCTGAAACCCTATGATCAGTTAGGTAGACTGGATGTGTCTGAAACCCCTATGATCAGTTAGGTAGACTGGAGGTGTCTGAAACCCTATGATCAGTTAGGTAGACTGGAGGTGTCTGAAACCCTATGATCAGTTAGGTTGACTGGAGGTGTCTGAAACCCTATGATCAGTTAGGTAGACTGGAGGTGTCTGAAACCCTATGATCAGTTAGGTAGACTGGAGGTGTCTGAAACCCTATGATCAGTTAGGTTGACTGGAGGTGTCTGAAACCCTATGATCAGTTAGATAGACTGGAGGTGTCTGAAACCCTATGATCAGTTAGGTAGACTGGAGGTGTCTGAAACCCTATGATCAGTTAGGTTGACTGGAGGTGTCTGAAACCCTATGATCAGTTAGGTAGACTGGAGGTGTCTGAAACCCTATGATCAGTTAGGTAGACTGGAGGTGTCTGAAACCCCTATGATCAGTTAGGTAGACTGGAGGTGTCTGAAACCCTATGATCAGTTAGGTAGACTGGAGGTGTCTGAAACCCTATGATCAGTTAGGTAGACTGGAGGTGTCTGAAACCCTATGATCAGTTAGGTAGACTGGAGGTGTCTGAAACCCTATGATCAGTTAGGTAGACTGGAGGTGTCTGAAACCCCTATGATCAGTTAGGTAGACTGGAGGTGTCTGAAACCCTATGATCAGTTAGGTAGACTGGAGGTGTCTGAAACCCTATGATCAGTTAGGTAGACTGGAGGTGTCTGAAACCCTATGATCAGTTAGGTTGACTGGAGGTGTCTGAAACCCCTATGATCAGTTAGGTAGACTGGAGGTGTCTGAAACCCTATGATCAGTTAGGTAGACTGGAGGTGTCTGAAACCCTATGATCAGTTAGGTAGACTGGAGGTGTCTGAAACCCCTATGATCAGTTAGGTAGACTGGAGGTGTCTGAAACCCTATGATCAGTTAGGTAGACTGGAGGTGTCTGAAACCCTATGATCAGTTAGGTAGACTGGAGGTGTCTGAAACCCTATGATCAGTTAGGTAGACTGGAGGTGTCTGAAACCCTATGATCAGTTAGGTAGACTGGATGTGTCTGAAACCCCTATGATCAGTTAGGTAGACTGGAGGTGTCTGAAACCCTATGATCAGTTAGGTAGACTGGAGGTGTCTGAAACCCTATGATCAGTTAGGTTGACTGGAGGTGTCTGAAACCCTATGATCAGTTAGGTAGACTGGAGGTGTCTGAAACCCTATGATCAGTTAGGTAGACTGGAGGTGTCTGAAACCCTATGATCAGTTAGGTTGACTGGAGGTGTCTGAAACCCTATGATCAGTTAGATAGACTGGAGGTGTCTGAAACCCTATGATCAGTTAGGTAGACTGGAGGTGTCTGAAACCCTATGATCAGTTAGGTAGACTGGAGGTGTCTGAAACCCTATGATCAGTTAGGTAGACTGGATGTGTCTGAAACCCCTATGATCAGTTAGGTAGACTGGAGGTGTCTGAAACCCTATGATCAGTTAGGTAGACTGGAGGTGTCTGAAACCCCTATGATCAGTTAGGTTGACTGGAGGTGTCTGAAACCCCTATGATCAGTTAGGTAGACTGGAGGTGTCTGAAACCCTATGATCAGTTAGGTAGACTGGAGGTGTCTGAAACCCTATGATCAGTTAGGTAGACTGGAGGTGTCTGAAACCCTATGATCAGTTAGGTAGACTGGATGTGTCTGAAACCCCTATGATCAGTTAGGTAGACTGGAGGTGTCTGAAACCCTATGATCAGTTAGGTAGACTGGATGTGTCTGAAACCCCTATGATCAGTTAGGTTGACTGGAGGTGTCTGAAACCCTATGATCAGTTAGGTAGACTGGAGGTGTCTGAAACCCTATGATCAGTTAGGTAGACTGGATGTGTCTGAAACCCTATGATCAGTTAGATAGACTGGAGGTGTCTGAAACCCTATGATCAGTTAGGTAGACTGGAGGTGTCTGAAACCCTATGATCAGTTAGATAGACTGGAGGTGTCTGAAACCCTATGATCAGTTAGGTTGACTGGAGGTGTCTGAAACCCTATGATCAGTTAGGTAGACTGGAGGTGTCTGAAACCCTATGATCAGTTAGGTTGACTGGAGGTGTCTGAAACCCTATGATCAGTTAGGTAGACTGGAGGTGTCTGAAACCCTATGATCAGTTAGGTAGACTGGAGGTGTCTGAAACCCCTATGATCAGTTAGGTAGACTGGAGGTGTCTGAAACCCTATGATCAGTTAGGTAGACTGGAGGTGTCTGAAACCCCTATGATCAGTTAGGTAGACTGGAGGTGTCTGAAACCCTATGATCAGTTAGGTAGACTGGAGGTGTCTGAAACCCTATGATCAGTTAGGTAGACTGGAGGTGTCTGAAACCCCTATGATCAGTTAGGTAGACTCGAGGTGTCTGAAACCCTATGATCAGTTAGGTAGACTGGAGGTGTCTGAAACCCTATGATCAGTTAGGTAGACTGGAGTGTGTGAAACATCATGCTCAGTGAGGTAGACTGGAGTTGATCCGGTTGATAATGACACAGGATTTAAACAACTTGAACTCCTATCAGGCTTCACAGTTAGTTGTCTAATTCAGGTTGTTGAGGTGTGACAATGTGTTATTTGTTAGTTAGTGAGTTGATATGTCATTTTACATTTTAGTCATTTAGCAGACACTCTTATCCAGAGCGACTTACAGTTAGTGAGTGCATTCATTTTTTCATACTGGCCCCCCGTGGGAATCGAACCCACAACCCTGGCATTGCAAGCGCCATGCTCTACCAACTGATTGTAGAGATTGTATGATAGAACATGTAGAAATGTACAGTATCAATTAAACTACCAAAACTACTACTAGTAGTGGTAGTAGTGGTGGTGGCAGTGGTGGCGGCAGGTAGCTTAGTGGGTAAGAGTGTTGCGCCAGTAACCGAAAAGTCGCTGGTTCTAATCCCCGAGCCGACTAGGTGAAAAATCTGTCGATGTGCCATTGAGCAAGGCACTTAACCCTAGTCGCTCTGGATAAGAGCGTCTGCTAAATGACAAAAAATGTACTATTAATAGTCAAACCATTTATTTATTTTTACAAATCATGATGAAAGTGTCAATTTTAGGCCCAGTTTAGACCTGTACATGCCTGCTACGAACAGTACACGATACAGACCACATCTTGGTTATATTCCATATAATGTGCTCTCAAATATGGAGTATGTCTTGATTCTGAAGATATTTTATTTTTTGTCGCATTCATTTATTCAACATAAGAAATATTAATATGAATATCTCAAAACTGCCCTTTTTGATTGTGCTTATTTTTAGACATATTGTTTGGAACAATATATTTTTCAAACACATCACATTTCCAGAGGGGGGTCTCTGGTCCTTTTAATGATATGTCAGTAACCAATCACAGTTCTCCTTTAGGATTGCACATTCAGCAAATCACCAGCAGAGGGAGTTCCCTTTGAATCCTTCTACCATTCACTGTGTTGGTGGTGCTCATAAAATGGATCGGGACTTCAGAATTAGCAGAGCCCACTCTGTTCCAAACAATATGTCTTAAAATGAACAACATCAAAAAGGGTAGTTTGTGAAACATTCATATTAATATTTTTTTATGTTGAATAAATTAATGTGAGTTTTATTTCAGAATATAGCCATACACCATATGTTAGAGCACTCTATGAGGACTATGATGACACCAAGATGTGGTCTGTATCATGTCTGTATCATGTATAATAATATAATATAATATAATATGCCATTTAGCAGACGCTTTTATCCAAAGCGCATACATTTTTACGTATGGGTGGTCCCGGGGATCGAACCCACTAACCTGGCGTTACAATATGTATGGTCTGTATCATGTCTGTATGGTCTGTATCATGTATGTATCATGTCTGTATCATGTATGTATCATGTATGTATGGTCTGTATCATGTATGTATGGTCTGTATCATGTATGTATCATGTCTGTATCATGTATGTATGGTCTGTATCATGTATGTATGGTCTGTATCATGTATGTATCATGTCTGTATCATGTATGTATGGTCTGTATCATGTATGTATGGTCTGTATCATGTATGTATCATGTCTGTATCATGTATGTATGGTCTGTATCATGTATGTATGGTCTGTATCATGTATGTATCATGTATGTATGGTCTGTATCATGTATGTATGGTCTGTATAATGTATGTATAATGTATGTATGGTCTCTATCATGTATGTATGGTCTGTATCATGTATGTATGGTCTGTATCATGTCTGTATCATGTATGTATGGCCTGTATCATGTCTGTAAGGTCTGTATCATGTATGTATGGTCTGTATCATGTATGTATGGTCTGTATCATGTCTGTATAATTAATAAATAATTGGTCATTTAGCAGACGCTCTTATCCAGAGCGACTTACAGGAGCAATTAGGGTTAAGTGCCTTGCTCAAGGGCACATCGACAGATTTTTCACCTAGTCGGCTCGGGGATTAGAACCAGCGACCTTTCGGTTACTGGCACAACGCTCTTAACCACTAAGCTACCTGCCGCCCTGTATCATGTATGTATGGTCTGTATCATGTCTGTATGGTCTGTATCATGTATGTATGGTCTGTATCATGTATGTATCATGTATGTATTATGTATGTATGGTCTGTATCATGTCTGTATGGTCTGTAACATGTATGTATGGTCTGTATCATGTATGTATCATGTATGTATTATGTATGTATGGTCTGTATCATGTCTGTATGGTCTGTATCATGTCTGTATGGTCTGTATCATGTCTGTATGGTCTGTATCATGTATGTATGGTCTGTATCATGTATGTATCATGTATGTATGGTCTGTATCATGTATGTATGGTCTGTATCATGTATGTATCATGTCTGTATCATGTATGTATGGTCTGTATCATGTATGTATCATGTCTGTATCATGTATGTATCATGTATGTATGGTCTGTATCATGTATGTATCATGTATGTATGGTCTGTATCATGTATGTATCATGTCTGTATCATGTATGTATGGTCTGTATCATGTATGTATGGTCTGTATCATGTATGTATCATGTATGTATGGCCTGTATCATGTATGTATGGTCTGTATCATGTATGTATGGCCTGTATCATGTATGTATGGTCTGTATCATGTATGTATGGTCTGTATCATGTATGTATGGTGTATGTATGGTCTGTATCATGTATGTATGGTCTGTATCATGTATGTATGGTCTGTATCATGTATGTATGTTCTGTATCATGTATGTATGGTCTGTATCATGTATGTATCATGTATGTATGGTCTGTATCATGTATGTATGGTCTGTATAATGTATGTATAATGTATGTATGGTCTGTATCATGTATGTATGGTCTGTATCATGTATGTATGGTCTGTATCATGTATGTATGGTCTGTATCATGTCTGTATCATGTCTGTATCATGTATGTATGGCCTGTATCATGTCTGTAAGGTCTGTATCATGTATGTATGGTCTGTATCATGTATGTATGGTCTGTATCATGTCTGTATCATGTCTGTATCATGTATGTATGGTCTGTATCATGTCTGTATGGTCTGTATCATGTATGTATGGTCTGTATCATGTATGTATCATGTATGTATTATGTATATATGGTCTGTATCATGTCTGTATGGTCTGTATCATGTATGTATGGTCTGTATCATGTATGTATCATGTATGTATTATGTATGTATGGTCTGTATCATGTCTGTATGGTCTGTATCATGTCTGTATGGTCTGTATCATGTCTGTATGGTCTGTATCATGTATGTATGGTCTGTATCATGTATGTATCATGTATGTATCATGTCTGTATGGTCTGTATCATGTATGTATGGTCTGTATCATGTATGTATCATGTATGTATCATGTCTGTATGGTCTGTATCATGTATGTATCATGTCTGTATCATGTATGTATCATGTATGTATGGTCTGTATCATGTATGTATCATGTATGTATGGTCTGTATCATGTATGTATCATGTCTGTATCATGTATGTATGGTCTGTATCATGTATGTATGGTCTGTATCATGTATGTATCATGTATGTATGGCCTGTATCATGTATGTATGGTCTGTATCATGTATGTATGGCCTGTATCATGTATGTATGGTCTGTATCATGTATGTATGGTCTGTATCATGTATGTATGGTGTATGTATGGTCTGTATCATGTATGTATGGTCTGTATCATGTATGTATGGTCTGTATCATGTATGTATGTTCTGTATCATGTATGTATGGTCTGTATCATGTATGTATCATGTATGTATGGTCTGTATCATGTATGTATGGTCTGTATCATGGATGTATGGTCTGTATCATGTATGTATGGTCTGTATCATGTATGTATCATGTATGTATTATGTATGTATGGTCTGTATCATGTCTGTATGGTCTGTATCATGTCTGTATGGTCTGTATCATGTATGTATGGTCTGTATCATGTATGTATCATGTATGTATCATGTCTGTATGGTCTGTATCATGTATGTATGGTCTGTATCATGTATGTATGGTCTGTATCATGTATGTATCATGTCTGTATCATGTATGTATGGTCTGTATCATGTATGTATCATGTCTGTATCATGTATGTATCATGTATGTATGGTCTGTATCATGTATGTATCATGTATGTATGGTCTGTATCATGTATGTATCATGTCTGTATCATGTATGTATGGTCTGTATCATGTATGTATGGTCTGTATCATGTATGTATCATGTATGTATGGCCTGTATCATGTATGTATGGTCTGTATCATGTATGTATGGCCTGTATCATGTATATATGGTCTGTATCATGTATGTATGGTCTGTATCATGTATGTATGGTGTATGTATGGTCTGTATCATGTATGTATGGTCTGTATCATGTATGTATGGTCTGTATCATGTATGTATGTTCTGTATCATGTATGTATGGTCTGTATCATGTATGTATCATGTCTGTATCATGTATGTATGGTCTGTATCATGTATGTATGGTCTGTATCATGGATGTATGGTCTGTATCATGTATATATGGTCTGTATCATGTATGTATCATGTATGTATCATGTATGTATGGTCTGTATCATGTATGTATGGCCTGTATCATGTATGTATCATGTCTGTATCATGTATGTATGGTCTGTATCATGTATGTATGGCCTGTATCATGTATGTATCATGTATGTATCATGTATGTATGGTCTGTATCATGTATGTATGGCCTGTATCATGTATGTATCATGTCTGTATCATGTATTTATGGTGTGTATCATGTATGTATGGCCTGTATCATGTATGTATCATGTATGTATGGTCTGTATCATGTATGTGTCATGTATGTATCATGTATGTATGGTCTGTATCATGTATGTATCATGTATGTATGGTCTGTATCATGTATGTATCATGTATGTATCATGTATGTATGGTCTGTACGGGTCACGGAACATAAGGTCTTACAGGAGGTACTGTATGTATGGGTCTAAAATGGCCGCTTTCATCGCGATATTTTCAAAAATTGTTTGTGATACAAATGTAAAAAGCATGTTAAACATCCTTCCCCCCAATTAAGTTCCTATGTAAGCAATCTGAGATACCCAAAATATTTTCTGCTCCCGCTGGTGTGGAATCTCCCATTAGCAATAGTAGTAGCAGTAGTAGAAGTACTTTATTGATCCCAACTTGGGAAATTGATGTATCACCACATTCAACATGTTTTCCTCCGTCCTCCCTCCCTCTCTCCATCCCTCCCTCTCTCCTCCCTCCCTCTCTCCATCCCTCCCTCTCTCCATCCCTCCCTCTCTCCTCCCTCCCTCTCTCCTCCATCCCTCTCTCCTCCCTCCCTCTCTCCATCCCTCCCTCTCTCCTCCCTTCCTCCGTCCTCCCTCCCTCTCTCCTCCCTCCCTCTCTCCTCCCTCCATCTCTCCTCCCTCCCTCTCTCCTCCCTCCCTCTCTCCATCCCTCCCTCTCTCCATCCCTCCCTTTCTCCTCCCTTCCTCCGTCCTCCCTCCCTCTCTCCTCCCTCCCTCTCTCCTCCCTCCCTCTCTCCATCCCTCCCTCTCTCCATCCCTCCCTCTCTCCTCCCTCCCTCTCTCCATCCCTCCCTCTCTCCTCCCTCCCTCTCTCCATCCCTCCCTCTCTCCTCCCTCCCTCTCTCCTCCCTCCCTCTCTCCTCCCTCCCTCTCTCCATCCCTCCAGGTGTTCTGTTTGCCAGGAAGCCCTCCCTCCCCACGATGCTGGTTGGTCACCAGGCCCAGAACCAGAACCACACCTTCTCTCAAGGAAAGACCAGTCCGGGGCTGAACTCCTCCTCCGTACAGATCCAACCGTCCTGCTCCTCCTCCTCCTCCTCCTCCTCCACATCTTCGGTCCACGGACACGGAAACTCCTCCCCCTGAGCTGAGTCCCACCCACAGCTCCACCCCCTAACCCCCGCCCCCATCATCCCCCAAAGAAAACAAGTGGTCTGAGATACCAGGAGAAAAGACTTTATTGTTTTTGAAGGTGGCTTTCCCTTTCTCCTCCTCCTCCTCCTCCTCCTCCTCCTCCTCCTCCTCCTCCACCTCCTCCTCTTCTTCTTCTTCTTCTTCTTCTTCCTCCTCCTCCTCCTCCTCCTCCTCCACCTCCTCGTCCACCTCCTCCTCCTCTTCTTCCTCCTCCACCTCCTCCTCCACCTACTCCTCTTCTTCCTCCTCCACCTCCTCCTCCTCCTCCTCCTCCTCCTCCTCCTTCTCTTCCTCCTCCACCTACTCCTCTTCTTCCACCTCCTCCTCCTCTTCCTCCTCCTCCTCCTCCTCCTCCTTCTCTTCCTCCTCCACCTCCTCCTCTTCTTCCTCCTCCACCTACTCCTCTTCTTCCTCCTCCACCTCCTCCTCTTCTTCCTCCTCCACCTCCCCTTCTTTCTCCTCCACCTACTCCTCTTCTTCCTCCTCCACCTCCTCATCTTCTTCCTCCTCCACCTCCTCCTCACCCTCCTCCACCTCTTTCTCCTCCCTTTTCTCAAACTCCCTTATTCCAGTTGAAAGAATCCAAAAAAGTTTTATTTACTGAGAAAATACTTCTGTAGAAAAATAAAAAGCTCTCGTTCTATTCTCTCTCCTCCTTCCTCCGAACTCTGAATAGCAATGGTATGTAGAGGCCCTCTGAACCCTGTGTGACCTCTGAACCCTGTGTGACCTCTGAACCCTGTGTGTATACAGATAAAGTCAGCTGTCTTTCTGTGTTTCCTGAGAACAGCTGCTCAGTTTGGAGCAGTGTAAACATATAGGTACAGATGTATGGTGGCACATCATTAGACGCAAGGAACTGTGGGACAGAGACACTTGAGAGACTGAGACATGTTGGCTCTCTGCTGTCTGTCTGTCTGTCTGTCTGTCTGACTGTCTGTCTGTCTGTCTGTCTGTCTGTCTGACTGTCTGTCTGTCTGACTGTCTGTCTGTCTGACTGTCTGTCTGTCTGTCTGTCTGTCTGTCTGTCTGTCTGTCTGTCTGTCTGTCTGTCTGTCTGACTGTCTGTCTGTCTGTCTGACTGTCTGTCTGTCTGTCTGTCTGTCTGACTGTCTGTCTGTCTGACTGCCGCTCCTCCAACAGAAGAGGAGATGCTTGATCTCGCACCTGAAGAGAGAAATACTTGTTAACCTGTGGCAGGGTTGGGGTCAATTCCATTTTAATTCAAGTCAATTCAGAAAATAAACCAAATTCAAATTCCACATTTTCCTCATTGAAAAGCATTGAAGAGAATTAGCATTAGCATTAGCATTTCAGTGTACTTCCCACATTCGCTGGAATAG
>CM062490.1:48762396-48767396 GCA_031479575.1 Coregonus ussuriensis
CTTTACTCCCTAGTAAATATCTAGATGTATTTACCAGTTTCAGGTGTTTGAGTTCAACTTCCTTAAAGTTAAATCAAAGCATTTTAATAATGCCTTTATCATTTAATTTGCTTAAGTTAATAATACACATCATATGAAGCGATTGTTTCCATATTGTTTCCACCACGAGTCTTTTCAGGGGACAGGCTTTATGTGCGCGGCGCAGCAAGCTCATTAAATCGCATTATTGGCCAATAAACATATTACAATATAATTAAGCAATAAGGTCCGAGGGGGTATGGTATATGGCCAATATACCACGGCTAAAGGCTGTTCTTAAGCCCGCCGCAACGCGGACTGCCTGGACTCAGCCCTTAGCCGTGGTATATTGGCCATATACCACAAACCCCAGAGGTGCCTTATTGCTATTATGAACTGGTTACCAACGTAATTAGAGCAGAAAAAATGTATGTTTTGTCACACACGTGGTATACGGCTGTCAGCCAATCAGCATTCAGGACTCAAACCACCCAGTATATAATACCATTTATAAACTGTGTTGTTCGAGCCCTGAATGCTGATTGGCGGACAGCCGTGGTGTATTATTGACTGACAGCCGTGGTGTATTATTTAAGCAATAATGCACAAGGGGGTGTGGTATATGGCCAATATACCACGGCTAAGGGCATTGAGTCGTGATTAAGAACAGACCTTAGCCGTGGTATATTGGTCATATACCACACCCCCTCGTGCATTATTGCTTAAATAATACACGGAATATCAGGTATAATATTAGATATAATTCAATGGCTATAGTTTATTCTAATATAATACAATATAATACACATATTACAAGATAATACACATATTACAATATAATACCATATAATACACATATTACAATATAATACCATATAATACACATATTACAATATAATACCATATAATACACATATTACAATATAATACCATATAATACACATATTACAATATAATACCATATAATACACATATTACAATATAATACAATATAATACACATATTACAATATAATACCATATAATACACATATTACAATATAATACCATATTACATTTACATTTTAGTCATTTAGCAGATGCTCTTATCCAGAGCGACTTACAGGAGCAATTAGGGTTAAGTGCCTTGCTTAAGGGCACATCGACAGATTTTTCACCTAGTCGGCTCGGGGATTAGAACCAGCGACCTTTCGGTTACTGGCACAACGGTCTTACCCACTAAGCTACCTGCCATATAATACACATATTACAATATAATACCATATAATACACATATTACAATATAATACAATATAATACACATATTACAATATAATACACATATTACAATATAATACCATATAATACACATATTACAATATAATACCATATAATACATATATTACAATATAATACCATATAATACACATATTACAATATAATACCATATAATACACATATTACAATATAATACCATATAATACACATATTACAATATAATACCATATAATACACATATTACAATATAATACCATATAATACACATATTACAATATAATACCATATAATACACATATTACAATATAATACAATATAATACACATATTACAATATAATACCATATAATACACATATTACAATATAATACAATATAATACACATATTACAATGTAATACACATATTACAATATAATACCATATAATACACATATTACAATATAATACCATATAATACACATATTACAATATAATACCATATAATACACATATTACAATATAATACCATATAATACACATATTACAATATAATACCATATAATACACATATTACAATATAATACTCGCTCCTGAGTGGCGCAGTGGTCTAAGGCACTGCATCGCAGTGCTAACTGTGCCACAAGAGATCCTGGTTCGAATCCAGGCTCTGTCGCAGCCGGCCGCGACCGGGAGACTCATGGGCGGCGCACAATCGGCCCAGCATCGTCCAGGGTAGGGGAGGGAATGGCCGGCAGGGATGTAGCTCAGTTGATAGAGCATGGCGTTTGCAACGCCAGGGTTGTGGGTTCGATTCCCATGGGGGGCCAGTATAAAAAAATAAATAATAATTCACTAACTGTAAGTCGCTCTGGATAAGAGCGTCTGCTAAATGACTAAAATGTAAATGTAAATGTAATACCATATAATATATTTATTACAATATAATACAACATAATACACACATTACAATATAATACAATATAATACACATATTACAATATAATACCATATAATACACATATTACAATATAATACCATATAATACACATATTACACTATAATACCATATAATACACATATTACAATATAATACACATATTACAATATAATAAAATATAATACAAATATTACAATATAATACCATATAATACACATATTACAATATAATACCATATAATACACATATTACACTATAATACCATATAATACACATATTACAATATAATAAAATATAATACAAATATTACAATATAATATAATACACATAATACCATATAATACACATATTACAATATAATACAAATATTACAATATAATAAAATATAATACAAATATTACAATATAATATAATACACATATTACAATAGTCCCGTGTAGCTCAGTTGGTAGAGCATGGCATTTGCAACGCCAGGGTTATGGGTTCGATTCCCACGGGGGGCCAGTATGAAAATGTATGCACTCACTAACTGTAAATCGCTCTGGATAAGAACGTCTGCTAAATGACTAAAAAATAATAATACCATATATTACACATATTACAATATAATACCATATAATACACATATTACAATATAATACCATATAATACACATATTACAATATAATACAATATAATACACATATTACAATATAATACACATATTACAATATAATACCATATAATACACATATTACAATATAATACCATATAATACACATATTACAATATAATACAATATAATACACATATTACAATATAATACACATATTACAATATAATACCATATAATACACATATTACAATATAATAAAAACAGAAAATTGCCTTCTTTCAAACAGATGCACAGAAAGAATTCAAGGAAACTGTCAATTAGTTTATGCAGAAATGGAGAGAGAGAGAGAGAGAGAGAGAGAGAGAGAGCGAGAGAGAGAGAAAGAGAGAGAGCGAGAGACAGAGAGACAGAGAGAGAGAGAGAGAGAGAGAGAGAGAGAGAGAAAGAGAGAGAGAGAGAGAGAGATAGCGAGAGAGAAAGAGAGAGAGAGAGAGAGAGACAGAGAGACAGAGAGACAGAGAGACAGAGAGAGAGAGAGAGAGAGAGACGATTGTCGAAGTTGACGACTCCTTATTCAGGACAGAGGTCAACGTCCTATTGGTCGAACCAACGCAGGCAATTAAAGTAATGATGCTGGGGTGTGTGCAGCATTAAACCACTAAAATGGAGTAAAGATTGGTTAATTAAGGCTGAGCAGCCTGATGTAATTAGCCCTGCTGGAGATTAGTGGGCGTCCGGGCCGGGCCCTCAGTCGATGTCTCTGGGCTGCCTGCCTCGCCTGGCCGGGATCAGCAGGTAATAGAGTTATTATTGGGGCTTACTCTCCCTCCCTCCCTCCCTCCCTCTCACTCCTCCCTCCCTCCCTCTCCCTCCTCCCTCCCTCCCTCTCCTTCCTCCCTCCTACTCCCTCCTCCCTCCCTCTCCCTCCTACTCCCTCCCTCTCCTTCCTCCCTCCTACTCCCTCCTCCCTCCCTCTCCCTCCTCCCTCCCTCCCTCTCCTTCCTCCCTCCTACTCCCTCCTCCCTCCCTCTCCCTCCCTCCTACTCCCTCCTCCCTCCCTCTCCCTACCACTCACTCACTCACTCACTCACTCACTCACTCACTCACTCACTCACTCACTCACTCACTCACTCACTCACTCACTCACTCACTCACTCACTCACTCACTCACTCACTCACTCACTCACTCACTCACTCACTCCCTCACTCCCTCCCTCCCTCCCTCCCTCCCTCCCTCCCTCCCTCCCTCCCTCCCTCCCTCTGTTATTTTACACTTCTGAATAAACAAAAACAAATTAGCAGCGGAGCTCTCTCCGATAATGGGTTATCTTGTCAGGAGGTAGACAGGAATCCATGGCCCTATAACACAGTGTTAATTTTATGCACCACTGACAGCCACGCTGCTGGTCAATACCACTAGAATAAAATAAAGCCAGCCATCAATCTGGGCTGAAGGAAGGTGCCGGAAAGAGATGGAGAGATGGAGAGGTGGAAATGGAGGGGAAAAGGAAACTTCTCAGTGTATATTTGTATTGTTCAGACCCCTCATACAGTACATTATATAGCCAGTCTAGTTAGCAGTTAGTTTGCACATTGTGATGATGATGATGATGATGATTCTCCAATGTGCCTATTGGAGTTTGTCTGGCTAATTCTGATGTCTTGTTCCTATTTGTTCCTATTGATGATCTCATGATCTCGAAGAAAATGGTATCTTCAGACAGATGGGGCTGGCTTGTCGTCGTCTTGTGTTCTTCAAACACTTTGCATCTGAGGTCGTCCATATCTCTGGTTGGGATGGCGGCCTCCATGCAGCTATGAAGTCGTCCATATCTCTGGTTGGGATGGTGCCCTCCATGCAGCTCTGAGGTCGTCCATATCTTTGGTTGGGATGGCGGCCTCCATGCAGCTCTAAGCCCCCTGGCGCTGTGTTGTGTTATCCAGTCTCTCCATGATCTGAATGATGTTAGCGCAGGGGACAAGAAATGATGTGAGTCCATTGTGCAACACGGTTCTTATGAACCGGCCCTGATTGCGGGTCTTCGCTTTGTTAAGAATGAAATTGGTGACGAAGGGAGAATGGTGGGAATGCAACCCGATGATCTTCCAGTATTTTCACTATTGTAGGCTGTAGGGCAGTGTCTCTATGATTGGATTGGATTGACTCCGCGAGCTATGTCCAGATACGAGAGGCCTGGCAAGTGTCCACCAGCTT
>CM062490.1:48772396-48774896 GCA_031479575.1 Coregonus ussuriensis
CACTTTGAAGATGCAAAATATATATTTTTGTGAAACAAACAAAAAATAAGACAAAAAAACAGAAAACTTGAGCGTGCATAACTATTCACCCCCCCAATGTCAATACTTTGTGGAGCCACCTTTTGCAGCAATTACAGCTGCAAGTCTCTTGGGGTATGTCTCTGTAAGCTTGGCACATCTAGCCACTGGGATTTTTGCCCATTCTTCAAGGCAAAACTGCTCCAGCTCCTTCAAGTTGGATGGGTTTTGCTGGTGTACAGCAATCTTTAAGTCATACCACAGATTCTCAATTTGATTGAGGTCTGGGCTTTGACTAGGCCATTCCAAGACATTTAAATGTTTTTCCTTAAACCACTCGAGTGTTGCTTTAGCAGTATGCTTAGGGTCATTGTCCTGCTGGAAGGTGAACCTCCGTCCCAGTCTCAAATCTCTGGAAGGCTGAAACAGGTTTCCCTCAAGAATTTCCCTGTATTTAACGCCATCCATCATTCCTTCAATTCTGACCAGTTTCCCAGTTCCTTCCGATGAAAAACATCCCTACAGCATGATGCTGCCACCACCATGCTTCACTGTGGGGATGGTGTTCTCGGGGTGATGAGAGGTGTTGGGTTTGCGCCAGACATAGCGTTTTCCTTGATGGTCAAAAGCTCAATTTTAGTTTCATCTGACCAGAGTACCTTCTTCCATATGTTTGTGGAGTCTCCCAGATGCCTTCTGGTGAACATCAAACATGTTTGCTTATTTTTTTCTTTAAGCAATGGCTTTTTTCTGGCCACTCTTCCGTAAAGCCCAGCTCTGTGGAGTGTACGGCTTAAAGTGGTCCTATGGACAGATACTCCAATCTCCGCTGTGGAGCTTTGCAGCTCCTTCAGGGTTATCTTTGGTCTCTTTGTTGCCTCTCTGATTAATGCCCTCCTTGCCTGGTCCGTGAGTTTTGGTGGGCGGCCCTCTCTTGGCAGGTTTGTTGTGATGCCATATTCTTTCAATTTTTTTATAATGGATTTAATGGTGCTCCGTGGGATGTTCAAAGTGGAAATTATTTTATAACCCAACCCTGATCTGTACTTCTCCACCACTTTGTCCCTGACCTGTTTAGAGAGCTCCTTGGTCTTCATGGTGCCACTTGCTTGGTGGTGCCCCTTGCTTAGTGGTGTTGAAGACTCTGGGGCCTTTCAGAACAGGTGTATATATACTGAGATCATGTGACAGATCATGTGACACTTAGATTGGATGCAGGTGGACTTTATTTAACTAATTATGTGACTTCTGAAGGTAATTGGTTGCACCAGACCTTATTTAGGGGCTTCATAGCAAAGGGGGTGAATACATATGCACGCACCACTTTTCCATTATTTATTTTTTCGAATTTGTTTAAATAAGTTATTTTTTTCATTTCACTTCACCAATTTTGACTATTTTGTGTATGTCCATTACAGGATGAATGAATTGGGAGAATCAATCCATTCTTCATTTCTTCATAAAATTCTTCCTTCTTTCAACCAGATAACAAATGAAACACTTGGTGAAACCTCCGTTGACATATCTTTAACACTGTAGCTCCTGATTGAAATATGAGTACTGCTCTTAATACAACACCGTCTCTATTTCGAGTGCAGTTCTCTGTCTGTCATGACAAACACAAACAATACTGTGACCTTCAACCCCAGTCTTGGTCTGTATTGAGCCTGAAGGCCAGTTGTGTGTATTCTTACCAGCCTCTAACCCTAACGTGCTCAACTTCATCATGCTAATGCATGCCAGTGTGCGTGTGCGTGTGCGCATGTGATGTGCGTTACACAGTAATGTCGTTCTGAAGTGCTTTTTTCTGATTGGTCTAACATTAAGCTTTCGTTTGTTTCTACCGATTCTATTCAATTTTTCTGAAATCAAATAACGAATTTGACAGATCAATGTACTTTTTTCAATTGAATGAAAGCTTCTACATTTCTTTCAACACCTCATAAACATTTTCATTTGCATAGTGGTGTGCAATGTAGCGGCGGCTGCCATTCAGAAGAGTTGGAGGTGTGGCCTATTGGGGGCTTTCAGTTAAGTTTCTTTGGCAACCCGTGAGAGTGAATGTCATTCCAGGTAATGTGTTCTGTTTTTTTTTATGAGTTCTTTTAAATTTATTGTATGTTCACTGTCAGCACTGAATCATACATTATATCTGCATAAGTAAAGTGATACTCAAGAGCCTAGAAAGGTTTCCATTAATGAGATGGTCACAATTTGGTAACAATATTGTAACTATTTAATGTGAAAGTCTTATTTAAAGAAAGCATTTGGAGTAATTATTTCATTTTATGGAACACATGTATTATCTTGATTAAGAGCAAATTGATTTAACTGCTTGTAACCCAATTGAAGAAATTTGGATAGCTAATTCCGAGGTAAAAAAATGGGTTGTATTCGGAAAGTATTCAGACCCCTTCACTTTTTCCACATTTTGTTACGTTACAGCCTTATTCTAAAATTGATTAAATAAAAATTGTCCTCA
>CM062490.1:48779896-48794896 GCA_031479575.1 Coregonus ussuriensis
CTTCAAGGGGTCTTAAAATTCTAAATCAAATAGCAAAATGATCCTTGGTATGACCTTCTTAAAACATTTCCATATAGCTTAGTATTCTTCTGTTACTGAATGTATCCATAGTATTTTTTGATTCCATTACATTTACATCTTAGTCATTTAGCAGACGCTTTTATCCAGAGTGGCTTACAATTAGTGCCCTCATCTTAAGATAGCTAGGTGAGACAACAATAATAATAATATGCCATTTAGCAGACGCTTTTATCCAAAGCGACTTACAGTCATGCATGCATACATTTTTTGTGTATGGGTGGTCCCGGGGATCGAACCCACTAACTTGGCGTTACAAGCGCCGTGCTCTACCAGCTGAGCTACAGAGGACCACACACATCACAATCCTACCATGTACATTTTCCCTCAACAAAGTATTTATCAGCAAAGTCAGTGCTAGTGGGAAAAGAGAAATGCCTTTTTTTGTGGGGAGGTAGGGTTTCAGACATTTTTGAAAGATGGGCACGGACTCCGCTGTCTTGACTTTAGTGGGAAGCTTGTTCCACCATTGGGGTGCCAGGACAGAGAAGAGCTTAGAAAAAGTGGTTGACAAAGTAATCTGCAGAGAGGGAGGAGGGAGGAGGGAGGGGGTGGAGGATTAAGGAGGGAGGAGAAGGTGGAAAAGAGTTTCCTAGTTTTAGTGGCAGAAGCTTGACATTTAGAGTGGTAGAAAGTGGCTTCAGCAGCGGATACAGAAGAAGAGAAGGTAGAGAGGAGGGAGGGAAAGGATGGCTTTAGCAGCAGATCCAGAGGAAGAGAAGGTAGAGAGGAGGGAGGGAAAGGATGGCTTTAGCAGCGGATACAGAGGAAGAGAAGGTAGAGAGGAGGGAGGGAAAGGATGGCTTTAGCAGTGGATACAGAGGAAGAGGAGGTAGAGAGGAGGGAGTGAAAGGATGGCTTTAGCAGCAGATACAGAGAAAGAGAAGGTAGAGAGGAGGGAGGGAAAGGATGGCTTTAGCAGCAGATACAGAGGAAGAGAAGGTAGAGAGGAGGGAGGGAAAGGATGGTAGGTCCTCCGGAAGTTTAGTTTTCCTCCATTTCTGTAGCCTTGTTCTGTTGTATTAGCACGCAGGAGAAGGCCTGGCCGGCCGGTAGGAAAGGGAACAGTGAAAGTCAAAGTTTTGGTGAGAACACCGCCACTTGACAACATCGCCGCTTGACAATACTGCCGCTTTGCAGCTGCCGCTGATATTGACAAATGCTGTGAAAAGTACATTAAATGTAAAACGCACATTCAAAATCAACAGTGTAATGTTTGAATTCAGTCTTGTGTCAGGTGAACTGCTTTTAGTCCAGCCACTGCCTTTGGTCTGATAATTTCCCCATGATCTCCAAAGTGTTCTCTTTCAATTACTACCACGCTCATGCATACGCTTTTATAGTTCTTCTGTTAGAAACATTTCAATTTGACTATTTTCCACGGGGGCGGAAAGGGTTAATAAGCAAAGCAATAAATAATACACACCGAGTGTACAGAACATCTGCTCTTTCCATGATCTAGACTGACCAGGTGAAAACGATGATCCCTTATTGCCGCCCACCGGTTTCAGTCAAGAACTACAACTGTTTTCCCCGTATGTATCAAGAATCCAAAGTGACTTGGGAGTGTATACATTTTACGTATTGGTTATCCCAGGAATCGAACCCACTACCCCCCGGCGTCACATACGCCGTGTTCTAACAACTGAGCTACAGAGAACCTCACAATGTAACAGATCTACATTAGTTATTATAGATGAAATACGACAATTACTTTGAGACTAAGGGTTATTTATATGTGGCAATCTATTGCTGTTGTGTAACTAAATCATCAAAGTCTGTGAAAGCGATTGCGGGAAATAATTTTTGTGGGTGCCCTTTTTTTTTAATTTTTTTTTTTGCACATGCCCCCCCAAAAGGTATGTGCACGGCCCTGGTTTTCATCAACATGTGTCTAGAATTTCTATCCTTCGAGGTTGGTTGGTTGGTTGTCGCCTGAAGTTCAGTGTACAATGATGGATTGGGACTCATGGTCCTTGACCGCTGACTTCACTAAGATTAAAAACAAAGGTTTTGCCTCAGTTGACTAGGGGTCAAGAAGAGGTTGAACTTTTTTCTCATGGCTTCCAGCCACGTGTACCTGAGACCTGGGTGATCTGTGACAGAAAGACCCCTCCTGAAGGGTTCCTTTTATTTTGATGACTATTTTTTGTTCTGAGGAATGACTCACCAGCGGGTTAACCTACTGGTCTGCTCAATACCGTTTGGTTTCTATTAGATTTTTGTCATAGGAATGGCGTTACAGTAACGCCTTTTCATACAATAATAATAATAATCATCATAATAATCATAATAATTAAAACATACTTCACCAAACACACACTTTGTAATATAACTTAATGAAAGCCAGTGTTCCACCTTGTTCATTTGTCACCTGTCATGCTGTGAGACATAGAGACATGATTGAACTCATGGTTAACTTATGGAATGCTTGTTTAATGGAAATGTTGTGTTGTAGCATGTTTTTTTCTAATTTAAACAATAATGTAACGATTTTAAGGTCATGTCAATCAAGCTTGTAGCTCCTGGATTATGAGAACTGTAATCGCATGCTTATAGCATCTTGATCATGGAAACTATAATCTTATGATGCAGAGTACAGTATGTCTTTGTGCTGTCAATAACCTATACACGAAGATGAGATATATGGTGTTCGGATGGAACAAACGTGTAGTGGCATTCTACTACTTACCTGTCCAGGTAAAGGTGATGTGAACCTTGTTTCATCAGAGAGTAAACATCATAGCTGATAGATTTATCACCAGTCAGTTGAAAGGACGAGTTATAACCTCTGTGACCAGGGTTGTTCAGCCTGTCTAACTTGTGACCAGGTTTGTTCAGCCTGTCTAACTCGTGACCAGGGTTGTTTGGCCTGTCTAACTTGTGACCAGGGTTGTTCAGCCTGTCTAACTTGTGACCAGGGTTGTTCAGCCTGTCTAACTTGTGACCAGGGTTGTTCAGCCTGTCTAACTTGTGACCAGGGTTGTTTGGCCTGTCTAACTTGTGACCAGGGTTGTTCGGCCTGTCTAACTTGTGACCAGGGTTGTTCGGCCTGTCTAACTTGTGACCAGGGTTGTTCAGCCTGTCTAACTTGTGACCAGGGTTGTTCAGCCTGTCTAACTTGTGACCAGGGTTGTTCAGCCTGTCTAACTTGTGACCAGGGTTGTTCAGCCTGTCTAACTTGTGACCAGGGTTGTTCAGCCTGTCTAACTTGTGACCAAGGTTGTTCGGCCTGTCTAACTTGTGACCAGGGTTGTTCGGCCTGTCTAACTTGTTTGTTTGGCCTGTCTAACTTGTGACCAGGGTTGTTCAGCCTGTCTAACTTGTGACCAGGGTTGTTCAGCCTGTCTAACTTGTGACCAGGGTTGTTCGGCCTGTCTAACTTGTGACCAGGGTTGTTCAGCCTGTCTAACTTGTGACCAAGGTTGTTCGGCCTGTCTAACTTGTGACCAGGGTTGTTCGGCCTGTCTAACTTGTTTGTTTGGCCTGTCTAACTTGTGACCAGGGTTGTTCAGCCTGTCTAACTTGTGACCAGGGTTGTTCAGCCTGTCTAACTTGTGACCAGGGTTGTTCGGCCTGTCTAACTTGTGACCAGGGTTGTTCAGCCTGTCTAACTTGTGACCAGGGTTGTTTGGCCTGTCTAACTTGTGACCAGGGTTGTTTGGCCTGTCTAACTTGTGACCAGGGTTGTGACCAGGGTTGTTCAGCCTGTCTATCTTGTGACCAGGGTTGTTCAGCCTGTCTAACTTGTGACTAGGGTTGTTTGGCCTGTCTAACTTGTGACCAGGGTTGTTCGGCCTGTCTAACTTGTGACAAGGGTTGTTTGGCCTGTCTAACTTATGACCAGGGTTGTTTGGCCTGTCTAACTTGTGACCAGGGTTGTTCAGCCTGTCTAACTTGTGACCAGGGTTGTTTGGCCTGTCTAACTTGTGACCAGGGTTGTTCGGCCTGTCTAACTTGTGACCAGGGTTGTTCGGCTTGTCTAACTTGTTTGTTTGGCCTGTCTAACTTGTGACCAGGTTTGTTTGGCCTGTCTAACTTGTGACCAGGGTTGTTCAGCCTGTCTAACTTGTGACCAGGGTCGTTTGGCCTGTCTAATCTAACTTGTGACCAGGGTTGTTTGGCCTGTCTAACTTGTGACCAGGGTTGTTCAGCCTGTCTAACTTGTGACCAGGGTTGTTCAGCCTGTCTAACTTGTGACCAGGGTTGTTCAGCCTGTCTAACTTGTGACCAGGGTAGTTCAGCCTGTCTAACTTGTGACCAGGGTTGTTCAGCCTGTCTAACTTGTGACCAGGGTTGTTTGGCCTGTCTAACTTGTGACCAGGGTTGTTCAGCCTGTCTAACTTGTGACCAGGGTTGTTCAGCCTGTCTAACTTGTGACCAGGGTTGTTCAGCCTGTCTAACTTGTGACCAGGGTAGTTCAGCCTGTCTAACTTGTGACCAGGGTTGTTCAGCCTGTCTAACTTGTGACCCGGGTTGTTTGGCCTGTCTAACTTGTGACCAGGGTTGTTTGGCCTGTCTAACTTGTGACCAGGGTTGTTTGGCCTGTCTAACTTGTGACCAGGGTTGTTTGGCCTGTCTAACTTGTGACCAGGGTTGTTCGGCCTGTCTAACTTGTGACCAGGGTTGTTCAGCCTGTCTAACTTGTGACCAGGGTTGTTCGGCCTGTCTAACTTGTGACAAGGGTTGTTCGGCCTGTCTAACTTGTGACAAGGTTTGTTTGGCCTGTCTAACTTATGACCAGGGTTGTTTGGCCTGTCTAACTTGTGACCAGGGTTGTTCAGCCTGTCTAACTTGTGACCAGGGTTGTTTGGCCTGTCTAACTTGTGACCAGGGTTGTTCGGCCTGTCTAACTTGTGATAAGGGTTGTTCCGCTTGTCTAACTTGTTTGTTTGGCCTGTCTAACTTGTGACCAGGTTTGTTTGGCCTGTCTAACTAGTGACCAGGGTTGTTCGGCCTGTCTAACTTGTGACCAGGGTTGTTTGGCCTGTCTAACTTGTGACCAGGGTTGTTCAGCCTGTCTATCTTGTGACCAGGGTTGTTCAGCCTGTCTAACTTGTGACCAGGGTTGTTCAGCCTGTCTAACTTGTGACCAGGGTTGTTCAGCCTATCTAACTTGTGACCAGGGTTGTTCAGCCTGTTTAACTTGTGACCAGGGTTGTTCGGCCTGTCTAACTTGTGACCAGGGTTGTTCGGCCTGTCTAACTTGTTTGTTTGGCCTGTCTAACTTGTGACCAGGGTTGTTCAGCCTGTCTAACTTGTGACCAGGGTTGTTCAGCCTGTCTAACTTGTGACCAGGGTTGTTCGGCCTGTCTAACTTGTGACCAGGGTGGTTTGGCCTGTCTAACTTGTGACCAGGGTTGTGACCAGGGTTGTTCAGCCTGTCTATCTTGTGACCAGGGTTGTTCAGCCTGTCTAACTTGTGACTAGGGTTGTTTGGCCTGTCTAACTTGTGACCAGGGTTGTTCGGCCTGTCTAACTTGTGACAAGAGTTGTTTGGCCTGTCTAACTTATGACCAGGGTTGTTTGGCCTGTCTAACTTGTGACCAGGGTTGTTCAGCCTGTCTAACTTGTGACCAGGGTTGTTTGGCCTGTCTAACTTGTGACCAGGGTTGTTCGGCCTGTCTAACTTGTGACCAGGGTTGTTCGGCTTGTCTAACTTGTTTGTTTGGCCTGTCTAACTTGTGACCAGGTTTGTTTGGCCTGTCTAACTTGTGACCAGGGTTGTTCAGCCTGTCTAACTTGTGACCAGGGTCGTTTGGCCTGTCTAACTTGTGACCAGGGTTGTTTGGCCTGTCTAACTTGTGACCAGGGTTGTTCAGCCTGTCTAACTTGTGACCAGGGTTGTTCAGCCTGTCTAACTTGTGACCAGGGTTGTTCAGCCTGTCTAACTTGTGACCAGGGTTGTTCAGCCTGTCTAACTTGTGACCAGGGTTGTTCAGCCTGTCTAACTTGTGACCAGGGTTGTTTGGCCTGTCTAACTTGTGACCAGGGTTGTTTGGCCTGTCTAACTTGTGACCAGGGTTGTTTGGCCTGTCTAACTTGTGACCAGGGTTGTTTGGCCTGTCTAACTTGTGACCAGGGAGGGTTGTTCGGCCTGTCTAACTTGTGACCAGGGTTGTTCAGCCTGTCTAACTTGTGACCAGGGTTGTTCGGCCTGTCTAACTTGTGACAAGGGTTGTTCGGCCTGTCTAACTTGTGACAAGGTTTGTTTGGCCTGTCTAACTTATGACCAGGGTTGTTTGGCCTGTCTAACTTGTGACCAGGGTTGTTCAGCCTGTCTAACTTGTGACCAGGGTTGTTTGGCCTGTCTAACTTGTGACCAGGGTTGTTCGGCCTGTCTAACTTGTGATAAGGGTTGTTCCGCTTGTCTAACTTGTTTGTTTGGCCTGTCTAACTTGTGACCAGGTTTGTTTGGCCTGTCTAACTAGTGACCAGGGTTGTTCGGCCTGTCTAACTTGTGACCAGGGTTGTTTGGCCTGTCTAACTTGTGACCAGGGTTGTTCAGCCTGTCTATCTTGTGACCAGGGTTGTTCAGCCTGTCTAACTTGTGACCAGGGTTGTTCAGCCTGTCTAACTTGTGACCAGGGTTGTTCAGCCTATCTAACTTGTGACCAGGGTTGTTCAGCCTGTTTAACTTGTGACCAGGGTTGTTCGGCCTGTCTAACTTGTGACCAGGGTTGTTCGGCCTGTCTAACTTGTTTGTTTGGCCTGTCTAACTTGTGACCAGGGTTGTTCAGCCTGTCTAACTTGTGACCAGGGTTGTTCAGCCTGTCTAACTTGTGACCAGGGTTGTTCGGCCTGTCTAACTTGTGACCAGGGTTGTTTGGCCTGTCTAACTTGTGACCAGGGTTGTGACCAGGGTTGTTCAGCCTGTCTATCTTGTGACCAGGGTTGTTCAGCCTGTCTAACTTGTGACTAGGGTTGTTTGGCCTGTCTAACTTGTGACCAGGGTTGTTCGGCCTGTCTAACTTGTGACAAGGGTTGTTTGGCCTGTCTAACTTATGACCAGGGTTGTTTGGCCTGTCTAACTTGTGACCAGGGTTGTTCAGCCTGTCTAACTTGTGACCAGGGTAGGGTTGTTTGGCCTGTCTAACTTGTGACCAGGGTTGTTCGGCCTGTCTAACTTGTGACCAGGGTTGTTCGGCTTGTCTAACTTGTTTGTTTGGCCTGTCTAACTTGTGACCAGGTTTGTTTGGCCTGTCTAACTTGTGACCAGGGTTGTTCAGCCTGTCTAACTTGTGACCAGGGTCGTTTGGCCTGTCTAACTTGTGACCAGGGTTGTTTGGCCTGTCTAACTTGTGACCAGGGTTGTTCAGCCTGTCTAACTTGTGACCAGGGTTGTTCAGCCTGTCTAACTTGTGACCAGGGTTGTTCAGCCTGTCTAACTTGTGACCAGGGTTGTTCAGCCTGTCTAACTTGTGACCAGGGTTGTTCAGCCTGTCTAACTTGTGACCAGGGTTGTTTGGCCTGTCTAACTTGTGACCAGGGTTGTTTGGCCTGTCTAACTTGTGACCAGGGTTGTTTGGCCTGTCTAACTTGTGACCAGGGTTGTTTGGCCTGTCTAACTTGTGACCAGGGTTGTTCGGCCTGTCTAACTTGTGACCAGGGTTGTTCAGCCTGTCTAACTTGTGACCAGGGTTGTTCGGCCTGTCTAACTTGTGACAAGGGTTGTTCGGCCTGTCTAACTTGTGACAAGGTTTGTTTGGCCTGTCTAACTTATGACCAGGGTTGTTTGGCCTGTCTAACTTGTGACCAGGGTTGTTCAGCCTGTCTAACTTGTGACCAGGGTTGTTTGGCCTGTCTAACTTGTGACCAGGGTTGTTCGGCCTGTCTAACTTGTGATAAGGGTTGTTCCGCTTGTCTAACTTGTTTGTTTGGCCTGTCTAACTTGTGACCAGGTTTGTTTGGCCTGTCTAACTAGTGACCAGGGTTGTTCGGCCTGTCTAACTTGTGACCAGGGTTGTTTGGCCTGTCTAACTTGTGACCAGGGTTGTTCAGCCTGTCTATCTTGTGACCAGGGTTGTTCAGCCTGTCTAACTTGTGACCAGGGTTGTTCAGCCTGTCTAACTTGTGACCAGGGTTGTTCAGCCTATCTAACTTGTGACCAGGGTTGTTCAGCCTGTTTAACTTGTGACCAGGGTTGTTCGGCCTGTCTAACTTGTGACCAGGGTTGTTCGGCCTGTCTAACTTGTTTGTTTGGCCTGTCTAACTTGTGACCAGGGTTGTTCAGCCTGTCTAACTTGTGACCAGGGTTGTTCAGCCTGTCTAACTTGTGACCAGGGTTGTTCGGCCTGTCTAACTTGTGACCAGGGTTTTTCAGCCTGTCTAACTTGTGACCAGGGTTGTTTGGCCTGTCTAACTTGTGACCAGGGTTGTTTGGCCTGTCTAACTTGTGACCAAGGTTGTGACCAGGGTTGTTCAGCCTGTCTATCTTGTGACCAGGGTTGTTCAGCCTGTCTAACTTGTGACTAGGGTTGTTTGGCCTGTCTAACTTGTGACCAGGGTTGTTCGGCCTGTCTAACTTGTGACAAGGGTTGTTTGGCCTGTCTAACTTATGACCAGGGTTGTTTGGCCTGTCTAACTTATGACCAGGGTTGTTCAGCCTGTCTAACTTGTGACCAGGGTTGTTTGGCCTGTCTAACTTGTGACCAGGGTTGTTCGGCCTGTCTAACTTGTGACCAGGGTTGTTCGGCTTGTCTAACTTGTTTGTTTGGCCTGTCTAACTTGTGACCAGGTTTGTTTGGCCTGTCTAACTTGTGACCAGGGTTGTTCAGCCTGTCTAACTTGTGACCAGGGTCGTTTGGCCTGTCTAACTTGTGACCAGGGTTGTTTGGCCTGTCTAACTTGTGACCAGGGTTGTTCAGCCTGTCTAACTTGTGACCAGGGTTGTTCAGCCTGTCTAACTTGTGACCAGGGTTGTTCAGCCTGTCTAACTTGTGACCAGGGTTGTTCAGCCTGTCTAACTTGTGACCAGGGTTGTTCAGCCTGTCTAACTTGTGACCAGGGTTGTTCGGCCTGATTAACTTGTGACCAGGGTTGTTTGGCCTGTGTAACTTGTGACCAGGGTTGTTTGGCCTGTATAACTTGTGACCAGGGTTGTTCAGCCTGTCTAACTTGTGACCAGGGTTGTTCGGCCTGTCTAACTTGTGACCAGGGTTGTTCAGCCTGTCTAACTTGTGACCAGGGTTGTTTGGCCTGTCTATCTTGTGACCAGGGTTGTTCGGCCTGTCTAACTTGTGACCAGGGTTGTTCCGCTTGTCTAACTTGTTTGTTTGGCCTGTGTAACTTGTGACCAGGTTTGTTTGGCCTGTCTAACTTGTGACCAGGGTTGTTTAGCCTGTCTAACTTGTGACCAGGGTTGTTTGGCCTGTCTAACTTTTGACCAGGTTTGTTCAGCCTGTCTAACATGTGACCAGGGTCGTTTGGCCTGTCTAACGTGTGACCAGGGTCGTTTGGCCTGTCTAACTTGTGACCAGGGTTGTTTGGCCTGTCTAACTTGTGACCAGGGTTGTTCGGCCTGTCTAACTTGTGACCAGGGTTGTTCAGCCTGTCTAACTTGTGACCAGGGTTGTTCGGCCTGTCTAACTTGTGACCAGGGTTGTTCAGCCTGTCTAACTTGTGACCAGGGTTGTTCAGCCTGTCTAACTTGTGACCAGGGTTGTTTGGCCTGTCTAACTTGTGACCAGGGTTGTTTGGCCTGTCTAACTTGTGACCAGGGTTGTTCGGCTTGTCTAACTTGTGACCAGGGTTGTTCGGCCTGTCTAACTTGTGACCAGGGTTGTTCAGCCTGTCTAACTCGTGACCAGGGTTGTTCGGCCTGTCTAACTTGTGACCAGGGTTGTTCAGCCTGTCTAACTTGTGACCAGGGTTGTTCAGCCTGTCTAACTTGTGACCAGGGTTGTTTGGCCTGTCTAACTTGTGACCAGGGTTGTTCAGCCTGTCTAACTTGTGACCAGGGTTGTTTGGCCTGTCTAACTTGTGACCAGGGTTGTTCAGCCTGTCTAACTTGTGACCAGGGTTGTTCAGCCTGTCTAACTTGTGACCAGGGTTGTTCAGCCTGTCTAACTTGTGACCAGGGTTGTTCAGCCTGTCTAACTCGTGACCAGGCTTGTTTGGCCTGTCTATCTTGTGACCAGGGTTGTTAAGCCTGTCTAATTTGTTTGTTTGGCCTGTCTAACTTGTGACCAGGGTTGTTCGGCCTGTCTAACTTGTGACCAGGGTTGTTTGGCCTGTCTAACTCATGACCAGGGTTGTTCGGCCTGTCTATCTTGTGACCAGGGTTGTTCAGCCTGTCTATCTTGTGACCAGGGTTGTTTAGCCTGTCTAACTTGTTTGTTTGGCCTGTCTAACTTGTGACCAGGGTTGTTTGGCCTGTCTAACTCATGACCAGGGTTGTTCAGCCTGTCTATCTTGTGACCAGGGTTGTTCAGCCTGTCTAACTTGTGACCAGGGTTGATCAGCCTGTCTATCTTGTGACCAGGGTTGTTCAGCCTGTCTAACTTGTGACCAGGGTTGTTCGGCCTGTCTAACTTGTGACCAGGGTTGTTTGGCCTGTCTAACTCGTGACCAGGGATGTTTGGGCTGTCTATCTTGTGACCAGGGTTGTTCAGCCTGTCTAACTTGTTTATTTGGCCTGTCTAACTTGTGACCAGGGTTGTTTGGCCTGTCTAACTTGTGACCAGGGTTGTTTGGCCTGTCTAACTTGTGACCAGGGTTGTTTGGCCTGTCTAACTCGTGACAAGGGTTGTTCAGCCTGTCTATCTTGTGACCAGGGTTGTTCAGCCTGTCTAACTTGTGACCAGGGTTGTTTGGCCTGTCTAACTTGTGACCAGGGTTGTTCAGCCTGTCTAACTTGTGACCAGGGTTGTTTGGCCTGTCTAACTTGTGACCAGGGTTGTTCAGCCTGTCTAACTTGTTTACCAGGGTTGTTCAGCCTGTCTAACTTGTGACCAGGGTTGTTCAGCCTGTCTAACTTGTGACCAGGGTTGTTCAGCCTGTCTAACTCGTGACCAGGGTTGTTTGGCCTGTCTATCTTGTGACCAGGGTTGTTCAGCCTGTCTAACTTGTTTGTTTGGCCTGTCTAACTTGTGACCAGGGTTGTTTGGCCTGTCTAACTCATGACCAGGGTTGTTCAGCCTGTCTATCTTGTGACCAGGGTTGTTCAGCCTGTCTAACTCATGAACAGGGTTGTTCGGCCTGTCTATCTTGTGACCAGGGTTGTTCAGCCTGTCTATCTTGTGACCAGGGTTGTTCAGCCTGTCTAACTTGTTTGTTTGGCCTGTCTAACTTGTGACCAGGGTTGTTTGGCCTGTCTAACTCATGACCAGGGTTGTTCAGCCTGTCTATCTTGTGACCAGGGTTGTTCAGCCTGTCTAACTTGTGACCAGGGTTGATCAGCCTGTCTATCTTGTGACCAGGGTTGTTCAGCCTGTCTAACTTGTGACCAGGGTTGTTCGGCCTGTCTAACTTGTGACCAGGGTTGTTTGGCCTGTCTAACTCGTGACCAGGGATGTTTGGCCTGTCTATCTTGTGACCAGGGTTGTTCAGCCTGTCTATCTTGTGACCAGGGTTGTTCAGACTGTCTATCTTGTTTGTTTGGCCTGTCTAACTTGTGACCAGGGTTGTTTGGCCTGTCTAACTTGTGACCAGGGTTGTTTGGCCTGTCTAACTTGTGACCAGGGTTGTTTGGCCTGTCTAACTCGTGACAAGGGTTGTTCAGCCTGTCTATCTTGTGACCAGGGTTGTTCAGCCTGTCTAACTTGTGACCAGGGTTGATCAGCCTGTCTAACTTGTGACCAGGGTTGTTCAGCCTGTCTAACTCGTGACCAGGGTTGTTCAGCCTGTCTAACTTGTGACCAGGGTTGTTCAGCCTGTCTAACTCGTGACCAGGGTTGTTCAGCCTGTCTAACTTGTGACCAGGGTTGTTTGGCCTGTATATCTTGTGACCAGTGTTGTTCGGCCTGTCTAACTTGTGACCAGGGTTGTTTGGCCTGTCTAACTTGTTTGTTTGTCCTGTCTAACTTGTGACCAGGGTTGTTCAGCCTGTCTAACTTGTGACTAGTGTTGTTCAGCCTGTCTAACTTGTGACATCATTCTGATGACAGGAAGAAAATAATAAATGAACACTCTTCCTTTTTTTGAGAGAGAGAGAGAGAGAGAGAGAGAGAGAGAGAGAGAGAGAGAGAGAGAGAGAGAGAGAGAGAGAGAGAGAGAGAGAGAGAGAGAGAGAGAGAGAGGGAGAGAGAGAGAAAGAGAGAGCGAGAGAATATAAAGACCGCCAACAGCCTTTTGGGGAGGCACCTGGACCAAATACACCCGCCCACCTCGTCGATTTTACCCCTTCCAGGGAAGAAGCATGGGACACGTTTACACATATTCTGTACATGGCCTTCTTTCCCACCTCGAACATCCCCAGCTCCTGAGTATCGAAGGAAAGCAGCATCCCCACTTCCTCCTCTAATGCCCCAGCCGCAGCACTAACATTCAGCACAGGGAACACATAATCCAGACCCTCCGTCCACCGATCAGAGTTGGAAGTATCAGTCACATACTGCCGATGAAGTACTGGCAAGGAATCGCAGACCTCAGCTACTACCTTCCTCAGTAGGCGAGACGATCGGATCCCCATTCTTTCTCCCAGCTCCTCCAACGATCTGCTCCTGCTCCGCATCAGATGACCCCAGCTTGGTCCACCCCACACCTAATAGGCATGAACGTAGGCTGGCTGAACCCATAGCACGGGACTGGATGACAGTGTTATAAAGAAGAGGCTCTTCAAAAAGCCACATCCCTGGTGGCGTGCCGGTCTTATGGGACATGACAAACTCTCCAAGCCTCATAACAGACTCATAGAATGGAGTCAGGCCAGACAAATCACCCCCCTCTAGCCTCTCCAAGCCGCATAACAGACTCATATAATGGAGTCCGGCCAGACAAACCACCCCCCTCTAGCCTCTCCAAGCCTCATAACAGACTCATAGAATGGAGTCAGGCCAGACAAACCACCCCCTTCTAGCTTTAAGAGGAAAAGACGCTTGTCTAAGCCCAAACAGCCCGCTCTCCTCATCAATGTGTAGGCTGTGTCAACCCAGCTAGAACCGTCACTATACAACAGTCTCTGGGCTGCTTGAAGCCGAGAGGCCTTGCCCAACCTCGTGCAGTGGCAGGTACAGGGCTGCAGCTTAAATCCGATGTTGTCCAGACCAGAAGAAATTGACAAGGGTCCTCTGAAGCTCTTGTATCAGGCTGTAAAATCATTAGTCTGTGCCACAGGGTAGAGGCAGCTAGGTTATTGGCTACCAGTACCCTTCCCCTATAAGACAGCTGGGGTAGCACCCATTTCCACCTAGACAATCTGGCACATACCTTCTCCACTACACCCTCCCAGTTCTTTTTTTGAAAGACATCGGAGCCTAGAAAAACCGCCAAAGTCTTCATCTCTGCCCCACTGAAGCCCCCCTGGTAACCGTGGAGTGGACCCCGTCTGAAGCTGGCCTGCCCACAGCGATTCAGTCTTTTCCCAATTAACTCTAGCTGAGGAGGCCCCCTCATACGCCTTTAAAGCGTTTGAGAGAACCTTAACATCCTCACCCCCTGTAATAAAAACTGTCACGTCCTCTGCATACGCAGACAGTGCTATCGTGGGACCCTTAATAACCCCTGGCACAGAGAAACCAGTAAGCCTCGCTCTTAAAAAACAAAGCATTGGTTCAATTGCCAGACAGTATAACTGTCCTGATATTGGACATCCCTGCCTAATAATACCTAATACCCCTTTGGACGGGGATGGGGCAGCTCAAACCACCCCCCACCTTCACCATACATGAGGCCCCAGTATACAGTAACCTCATCCTCCAAGACAAAAAAACCATCCCCAAACCCAAAACATCCCCAAACCCAAAACATCCCCAAACCCAAAGGCTTTCATTGTTTTGAATCCCCACACTCAAAACACAGTTGACTACCCATATACAGTCTGATATCATACTCGACTTTAAACGATAACTCCAGAGTACAAAAACATAAACACCTGTTGCCGAAACGAAATAACCTGTTTCAGAGCCGGGTGTTTTGCAACCCAGCGGGACAATTTTTTATTGAACTTGAAAACTTCCCAAACCGCAATAACCCGCGCTCCAATAGCTCATTGGGAATAAACGACGGTACATTCTAACACGTTGACGGAGAAAAAAAAGCAGCGTAACTTCAATAAACATATATATAATGTATATACATATAATAAACCTACCTTTAAGAAGTACGCCGCGCTCAACCATTCGATCGACAAGACGCTCTTCATTAAGAAAAACCACCACCGCTTTCTTCATCCGCGACACATAAGCAACATTTTCATAGCCTACCTTCTCTCCTACGGCGACCAGAATTCCCAGCATGCACCAACACTCCCAGCATGCACCAACACTCCCAGCATGCACCAATACTCCCAGCATGCACCAATACTCCCAGCATGCACCAATACTCCCAGCATGCAGATTTCAGTAGCGGTGTGAGGATTACATAAATATATAAATATACATAAAGGTTTATAGATAATTCTCAAATGGCTGGTCTGTATGATTCTTATTAAATAAATAGGTCATTTAGCAGACGCTCTTATCCAGAGCAATTAGGGTTAAGTGCCTTGCTCAAGGGCACAGACAGTTTTTTCACCTAGTCGGCTCGGGGATTAGAACCAGCGACCTTTCGGTTACTGGCCAACGCTCTTAACCACTAAGCTACCTTGGTGTGCTTGGTGTGCTTTGATGCAAACATAAAGCATTCAAATAAGTTGGCGCGAGGCTGAATTAAAACAACTATTCGTCTAAAATGCAAATGCCCTTGAGCAAGGCACTTATTCCTAACTGCTCCTGTAAGTCGCTCTGTATAACAGCATCTGCTAAATGACTAAAATGTAAATGT
>CM062490.1:48802396-48822396 GCA_031479575.1 Coregonus ussuriensis
GCACCTCCCTCTGAACGGATAACTCCTGCTCCCTCTGAGCTAACAGCCCCCGTAACGTGGTGGCCTCCACTCTCAGACTCTCGATCCGCAGGTCTTGGAGGACCTCTAGAATAGCGGCCTCCTCCTCTCTAGTCAGCCCATTCCTGGCCTCCTGCTGCCTCGTCGTCCACCCCATGAGCCCCCCCAAAATGTTTTCTTGGGGCTGCTTCTCGGGCTTCCTCTTTGGCCGGCACCGTTGATCCTCTCCTGCCTGGGCTTCCTCCTTCGCCCAGGGTCCTTTACCTGCCAATATCTCCTCCCAAGTCCAAAATGACTTCCCCACCTGTGTCCAGGGTGTCTGCTGCTCCTGGGCAATCAGAGACAGCTGTCGCTCATTGTCTCTGATTGGGGATCATATTTAAGTTGCCTGTTTGCCTACCTTAGTTGTGGGATCTTGTTCCGTGTTAGGCTTGTACAGTGGGGGAAAAAAGTATTTAGTCAGCAACCAATTGTGCAAGTTCTCCCACTTAAAAAGATGAGAGAGGCCTGTAATTTTCATCATAGGTACACATCAACTATGACAGACAAAAAGAATCACATCACATTGTAGCATTTTTTATGAATTTATTTGCAAATTATGGTGGAAAATAAGTATTTGGTCAATAACAAAAGTTTCTCAATACTTTGTTATATACCCTTTGTTGGCAATGACACAGGTCAAACGTTTTCTGTAAGTCTTCACAAGGTTTTCACACACTGTTGCTGGTATTTTGGCCCATTCCTCCATGCAGATCTCCTCTAGAGCAATGATGTTTTGGGGCTGTCGCTGGGCAACACAGACTTTCAACTCCCTCCAAAGATTTTCTATGGGGTTGAGATCTGGAGACTGGCTAGGCAACTCCAGGACCTTGAAATGCTTCTTACGAAGCCACTCCTTCGTTGCCCGGGCGGTGTGTTTGGGATCATTGTCATGCTGAAAGACCCAGCCACGTTTCATCTTCAATGCCCTTGCTGATGGAAGGAGGTTTTCACTAAAAATCTCACGATACATGGCCCCATTCATTCTTTCCTTTACACGGATCAGTCGTCCTGGTCCCTTTGCAGAAAAACAGCCCCAAAGCATGATGTTTCCACCCCCATGCTTCACAGTAGGTATGGTGTTCTTTGGATGCAACTCAGCATTCTTTGTCCTCCAAACACGACGAGTTGAGTTTTTACCAAAAAGTTCTATTTTGGTTTCATCTGACCATATGACATTCTCCCAATCCTCTTCTGGATCCTCCAAATGCACTCTAGCAAACTTCAGACGGGCCTGGACATGTACTGGCTTAAGCAGGGGGACACGTCTGGCACTGCAGGATTTGAGTCCCTGGCGGCGTAGTGTGTTACTTATGGTAGGCTTTGTTACTTTGGTCCCAGCTCTCTGCAGGTCATTCACTAGGTCCCCCCGTGTGGTTCTGGGATTTTTGCTCACCGTTCTTGTGATCGTTTTGACCCCACGGGGTGAGATCTTGCGTGGAGCCCCAGATCGAGGGAGATTATCAGTGGTCTTGTATGTCTTCCATTTCCTAATAATTGCTCCCACAGTTGATTTCTTCAAACCAAGCTGCTTACCTATTGCAGATTCAGTCTTCCCTGCCTGGTGCAGGTCTACAATTTTGTTTATGGTGTCCTTTGACAGCTCTTTGGTCTTGGCCATAGTGGAGTTTGGAGTGTGACTGTTTGAGGTTGTGGACAGGTGTCTTTTATACTGATAACAAGTTCAAACAGGTGCCATTAATACAGGTAACGAGTGGAGGACAGAGGAGCCTCTTAAAGAAGAAGTTACAGGTCTGTGAGAGCCAGAAATCTTGCTTGTTTGTAGGTGACCAAATACTTATTTTCCACCATAATTTGCAAATAATTTAATTTAAAATCCTACAATGTGATTTTCTGGATTTTTTTTGCTCAATTTGTCTGTCATAGTTGACGTGTACCTATGATGAAAATTACAGGCCTCTCTCATCTTTTTAAGTGGGAGAACTTGCACAATTGGTGGCTGACTAAATACTTTTTTTCCCCACTGTATGTGTATAGCCTGAGGACTTCACGTTACGTTATTTCTTGTTTTGTTTATGTTTATTGAGTTTAATAAACATGTACGCTTTTCACGCTGCACCTTGGTCTGACCCGTCTCTCAACGTTCGTGACAAAAGTAAGGAACTTGTCTGTCGGCCTTGCATTAAAGACCATAATTGGTTAAAGAAAATTGTGATAAATATAAAAGTATATCAGTTTCATTTAAGGACAAAAGTATTGACAGCCGTCCCATATAGATTGCAAAATAGTTGGGAAGAGATTGGTGACGTACCCATTCCATGGCACATGGTTTATGAACTGACACGCAAAACGACGCCAGATTCAAAACTTCGAATATTTAAATTTAAATTATACATAATTATTGCTTCCAATAGAATGTTATTTATATGGGGCATACAATCTTCCCAGCTCTGCAGATTTTGCTGCGAAGAGACAGAATCTTTCGATCATTTGTTTTGGTACTGTCCATTTGTAGTTTGGAGTGGTGGGGTTGGAAAGTAATAAAGGAAAATATATTTTTTTAAAGGATATGTATATATATATGTATGTGTATATGTATGTATTTATACATGTATGTATCTATGTGTGTGTATGTACAGTGTGTATATATATTTGCAAACAATATATATGGGGATTGGAAGTGATGCAGACAATTTTTTATTTATTTATTTATTTAACCTTTATTTAACCAGGTAAACCAGTTGAGAACAAGTTCTCATTTACAACTGCGACCTGGCCAAGATAAAGCAAAGCAGTGCGATAAAAACAACAACACAGAGTTACATATGGGGTAAAACAAAACAAAGCCAAAAAATAAAAATAAAAAATACAACAGAAATACATATATATACAGTGTGTGCAAATGTAGCAAGTTATGGAGGTAAGGCAATAAAATAGGCTATAGTGCAAAATAATTACAATTAGTATTAACACTGGAATGATAGATGTGCAAGAGATGATGTGCAAATAGAGATACTGGGGTACAAATGAGCAAAATAAATAACAATATAGGGATGAGGTAGTTGGGTGGGCTAATTTCAGATGGGCTGTGTACAGGTGCAGTGATCGGTAAAGTGCTCTGACAACTGATGCTTAAAGTTAGTGAGGGAGATAAGTGTCTCCAGCTTCAGAGATTTTTGCAATTTGTTCCAGTCATTGGCAGCAGAGAACTGGAAGGAATTGCGGCCAAAGGAGGTGTTGGCTTTGGGGATGACCAGTGAGATATACCCGCTGGAGCGCAGACTACGGGTGGGTGTTGCTATGGTGACCAATGAGCTAAGATAAGGCGGGGATTTGCCTAGCAGTGATTTATAGATGGCCTGGAGCCAGTGGGTTTGGCGACGAATATGTAGTGAGGACCAGCCAACAAGAGCGTACAGGTCACAGTGGTGGGTATTATATGGGGCTTTGGAGACAAAACGGATGGCACTGTGATAGACTACATCCAATTTGCTGAGTAGAGTGTTGGAGGCTATTTTGTAAATGACATCGCCGAAGTCAAGGATCGGTAGGATAGTCAGTTTTACGAGGGCATGTTTGGCAGCATGAGTGAAGGAGGCTTTGTTGCGAAATAGGAAACCGATTCTAGATTTAACTTTGGATTGGAGATTCTTAATGTGAGTCTGGAAGGAGAGTTTACAGTCTAACCAGACACCTAGATATTTGTAGTTGTCCACATACTCTAGGTCAGACCCGTCGAGTGTAGTGATTCTAGTCGGGTGGGCGGGTGCAAGCAGCGTTCGGTTGAAGAGCATGCATTTAGTTTTGCTAGTGTTTAAGAGCAGATGGAGGCTACTGAAGGAGTGTTGTATGGAATTGAAGCTCGTTTGGAGGTTTGTTAACACAGTGTCCAATGAAGGGCCAGATGTATACAAAATGGTGTCGTCTGCGTAGAGGTGGATCTGAGAGTCACCAGCAGCAAGAGCGACGTCATTGATATACACAGAGAAAAGAGTCGGCCCAAGAATTGAACCCTGTGGCACCCCCATAGAGACTGCCATAGGTCCAGACAACAGGCCCTCCGATTTGACACATTGAACTCTATCTAAGAAGTAGTTGGTGAACCAGGAGAGGCAGTCATTTGAGAAACCAAGGCTATTTAGTCTGCCAATGTGATTTTTACATTCAATAATTACATTGATGGAAGTTACAATCTGCAATATTAAAGCTGATCTACCCACAAAAAAAAAACACAAAAAAAAAGGTTGTTCAGGGTGTATACGTGGTCTGTCGTATGGTATTTTGGTAAAAAGCCAGTTTGACATTTGCTTAGGACATTGTTTTCACTGAGGAAATGTTGGAGTCTGCTGTTGATGATACTGCAGAGGATTTATCCAAGATTTCTGCTGATGCAGATTCACACATATTCCAAAGTAATTATTGGGGTCAAATTTGTCTCCACTCTTGTGGATTGGGGTGACCAGACCTTGGTTCCAAAGATTAGGGATGATGCCAGAACTGAGGATAATATCGAAGAGTTTAAAAATAGCCAATTGAAATTTTTGGTCTGTATATTTTATCATTTCATTTAGGATGCCATCAACACCACAGGCCTTTTTGGGTTGGATGGTTTGTATTTTGTCCTGTAGTTCATTCAATGTAATTGGAGAATCCTGTGGGTTCTGGTAGTCCTTAATAACTGATTCTAAGTTTTGTAAATGATCATGTATATGTTTTTCCTCTTGGTTCTTTGTTATATGGCCAAAAAGGTTGGAGAAGTGGTTTATCCATACATCTCCATTTTGGATAGATAGCTCTTCATGTTGTTTGTTTAGTGTGTTCCAATTTTTTTGGGGGGGCAACACATCAGGAAGACAGATCTGGAGGCCATCCCCAGCCTCCCCAACTCCTCCTCCAACATCGTGTAGCACCCACCTGATGCCAGCGAAACGGAAGTGGGTTTCAGTGGTAAATCTTGGTAAATCTCTGTAACCCAGTTCCCCGCTATTAAACCCTAGTTCAAGCTCCCTCACTTCAAGCATTTGTGTTAAGGAAACCACTGTCACTGCTGGGCCATGCATACAGTGGGGAGAACAAGTATTTGATACACTGCTGATTTTGCAGGTTTTCCTACTTACAAAGCATGTAGAGGTCTGTAATTTTTATCATAGGTACACTTCAACTGTGAGAGATGGAATCTAAAACAAAAATCCAGAAAATCACATTGTGTGATTTTTAAGTAATTAATTTGCATTTTATTGCATGACATTAGTATTTGATCACCTACCAACCAGTAAGAATTCCAGCTCTCACAGACCTGTTAGTTTTTCTTTAAGAAGCCCTCCTGTTCTCCACTCATTACCTGTATTAACTGCACCTGTTTGAACTCATTACCTGTATAAAAGACACCTGTCCACACACTCAATCAAACAGACTCCAACCTCTCCACAATGGCCAAGACCAGAGAGCTGTGTAAGGACATCAGGGATAGAATTGTAGACCTGCACAAGGCTGGGATGGGCTACAGGACAATAGGCAAGCAGCTTGGTGAGAAGGCAACAACTGTTGGTGCAATTATTAGAAAATGGAAGAAGTTCAAGATGACGGTCAATCACCCTCGCTCTGGGGCTCCATGCAAGATCTCACCTCGTGGGGCATCAATGATCATGAGGAAGGTGAGGGATCAGCCCAGAACTACACGGCAGGACCTGGTCAATGACGTGAAGAGAGCTGGGACCACAGTCTCAAAGAAAACCATTAGTAACACACTACGCCGTCATGGATTAAAATCCTGCAGCGAACGCAAGGTCCCCCTGCTCAAGCCAGCGCATGTCCAGGCCCGTCTGAAGTTTGCCAATGATCATCTGGATGATCCAGAGGAGGAATGGGAGAAGGTCATGTGGTCTGATGAGACAAAAATAGAGCTTTTTGGTCTAAACTCCACTCGCCGTGTTTGGAGAAAGAAGAAGGATGAGTACAACCCCAAGAACACCATCCCAACCGTGAAGCATGGAGGTGGAAACATCATTCTTTGGGGATGCTTTTCTGCAAAGGGGACAGGACGACTGCACCGTATTGAGGGGAGGATGGATGGGGCCATGTATCGCGAGATCTTGGCCAACAACCTCCTTCCCTCAGTAAGAGCATTGAAGATGGGTCGTGGGGAGGGTCTTCCAGCATGACAACGACCCGAAACACACAGCCAGGGCAACTAAGGAGTGGCTCCGTAAGAAGCATCTCAAGGTCCTGGAGTGGCCTAGCCAGTCTCCAGACCTGAACCCAATAGAACATCTTTGGAGGGAGCTGAAAGTCCGTATTGCCCAGCGACAGCCCCAAAACCTGAAGGATCTGGAGAAGGTCTGTATGGAGGAGTGGGCCAAAATCCCTGCTGCAGTGTGTGCAAACCTGGTCAAGACCTACAGGAAATGTATGATCTCTGTAATTGCAAACAAAGGTTTCTGTACCAAATATTAAGTTCTGCTTTTCTGATGTATCAAATACCAATGTCATGCAATAAAATGCAAATTAATTACTTACAAATCATACAATGTGATTTTCTGGATTTTTGTTTTAGATTCCGTCTCTCACACTTAAAGTGTATCTATGATAAAAATGACAGACCTCTACATGCTTTGTAAGTAGGAAAACCTGCAAAATCGGTTCTCCCCACTGTATGTGATGAAGTGGATGATTATAATAATAAAATGTTGTAGGCCTACATGTAGGTGTACACTTTCCATGTAATATAGCCTACGTGTTATGATTATTAGCAGTGTGTTTGTCTGCAAGGCTGAAGAAAGAAAGAGGTAGATCCTTATTCATGTCATTCTTAATCTTCATATTCAAGCTGTTGGCTGTAGGCTATGTCTCTTTTCAACACACTAACACAGGCAGGACAGGACGCTGGGAGACGAGAAGCAGGAAGTGATGAAGTTAATGACAGGAACAAAACACCGCCAGCGTCTGGACAACGGAAATGAAAACAACATCAATGCGGACACGGGGATCAAAACAGAGGAACAGACAGATATAGGGGAGGTAATGAACAAAGGGAAGGAGTCCAGGTGAGTCCAATGAAGCGCTGATGCGCGTAACAATGGTGACAGGTGTGCGTAATGATGATAGACAGCGCCACGGAGGGGGAGCGGAAGCAGGCATGGCAAACACAATACATGTAATTCTAGATTCAAGGGTGGGCGGGGGGACTCATGTGAGATACAATTACGTGGAGCTAGGCAGAGAGCAATTTGACCAGTCAGTCAAATACTTGTGATGAAGTTGCTTTGATTATCAGAATGTGCTGTTGGACTTATGTTAAGGTTGCTTCCATGAACAAGTGTTGGAACACGTCCAACTACGTCAACGATTTTTTATTGGTGGATACGGAATTAGTTACAGGAAAATAATCATGGCCACCTGCTGAGGTTAGCATAGGGCTAAATGTGCAAGCTTATGTAATGGGAACAGCTAACATCTAGCCTTTGATCACGTGCAACGATGTCAACGATTTTAATTGGCAAGTTTCAAGTTTATAGAGTGGGTTATTAGGGTTTAATTGAAGACGCATAATATTTGTTGAACAAGACATCATTTTCTCTCTCATCTTTTGATGTATTAATTGGCTTTTCATAAACGTACTAGAGACAGACATGATTAACATACAGTACATCCTTAGTTTCGAGTCAATCAGACGTAGGGTAAATGTCAAGAAGATCTTTGAAGATTTTATAAAAAATCCAAGATGCCTGAAAATTCTATACGACGGAAATCATAGGTTCATGAGGCAAATGTGTTCCTTATGTTGAGAAACAGTCATATACCAAGTCTTGTGGTTCTACGTGTAAATGGGTGGCAGGGCAAAGTACTATTGACATATTTTTAGCATTAGCAAAAGTACTAACAGCTTGAGGTTCAAACTGAATTGCATGCTGTTTCCTGTTTCCTGTTTTTTTAAAGATATCAACACATTCTTCGACATACACATTCCTACTAGTGCCCCTCAATACCCTCAATCAGTTTCAAGTTGATAGAGTGAAGCGATGTTGAGTTGTTAGGGTTTGATTGAGAACACAATATGTATTTATAAAAATCATTAAAGTACTTGGCAATATCAGTGGGTTTTGTGATGAATGAGCCATCTGATTCAATGAATGATGGAGCTGAGTTTGCCTTTTTGCCCAAAACTTCATTTAAGGTGCTCCAAAGCTTTTTACTATCATTCTTTATATCATTTTTTTTGTTTCATAGTATAGTTTCTTCTTCTTTTTGTTCTGTTTAGTCACATGATTTCTCAATTTGCAGTTGGTTTGCCAATCAACTATGCAGCTGCAGACATTCCTTTTGCCTCATACCTTACCATTTTTCAATTCCTCATCAATTCATGGGGATTTAACAGTTTTTACAGTCATTTTCTTAATGGGTGCATGCTTATTAGTAACTGGAGTAAGCAATTTCGTAAATGTGTCAAGTGCAGCGTCTGGTTGCTCCTCATTACACACCACAGACCAGCACATTTTCTTTACAACATCAACATAGGAATCACTACAAAACTTATTGTATGACCTCTTATACACTATATTAGGCCCAGCCTTTGGAACTTTGGTTTTCCTAGTTATAGCTGCTATATTGTGATCACTATATTCGATGGATCTGGATTCTGCTTTCAAGCACATTTCTGCAGCATTAGTAAAGATGTGATCAATACATGTGTATGATTTCATTCCTGTGCTGTTTGTAACTAGCCTGGTAGGTTGACTGATAACCTGAACCAGGTTGCAGGCACTGGTTACAGTTTAAAGCTTTTTCTTGAGTGGGCAGCTTGATGAAAGCCAGTCAATATTTAGGTCACCCAGAAAATATACCTGTCTGTTGATATCACATATGTTATCAAGCATTTCACAAATATTATCCAGATACTGGTTGTTAGCACTTGGTGGTCTTTAGCAGCTTCCCATCAGAATGGGCTTTAGGTGAGGCAGATGAACCTGTAGCCATATTACTTCAATAGTATTTGACATGAGATCGTCTCTAAGCTTTACAGGAATGTGGTTCTGAATATAGACCAGTGGTGGAAAATTGTCATACTTGAGTAAAAGTAAAGATACCTTAATAGAAAATGACTCAAGTAAAAGTGAAAGTAAAATACTACTTGAGTAAAAGTCTAGAAGTATTTGGTTTTAAATGTACTTAAGTATCAAAAGTAAAAGTAAAAGTATAAACTATTTCAAATTCCTTATATTAAGCAAACCAGACGGCACAATTTATTTTTTATTTTTTAATTGACGGATAGCCAGGGCCACACTCCAACACTCAGACATCATTTACAAATGAAGCATTTGTGTTTAGTGAGTCCGCCAGATCAGATGCAGAAGGGATGACCAGATATGTTCTCTTGAGTGTGTGAATTGGACCATTTTACTGTCAAAATGTACTTTTGGGTGTCAGGGAAAATGTATGGAGTAAAAGTAAAATTTGGCAAAAAAATAAATAGTAAAGTAAAGCATTTATATATTTTCTGTTTTCTTCACGTTATAAAGGTATTATCTAAGTGAGTTTCAGAGATAGCAAGAATAATAATAATAATAATAATAATAATAATAATATGCCATTTAGCAGACGCTTTTATCCAAAGTAATAATAATAATAATAGCAAGTTATTGATTTAATTAACCTTGTTTCTTAGGCTACATATGTTAATGTGGGCTATTTTTAGCACTTTTGTGGGATGCTTGATTGCTTTGATTGTTTTTACTGAGCAGCTTATCAGAAGTAGACGTGACAGTGATATTTATGTTTGAGCTGATTGTGCAGGGTGAGCTGCACACTGCACACAGCAAACTTCCTTCTAGGGCACACCGCCTCAGTATAACTCTGGTTCATGATTACTGCATACAACAGTTATAGGATCGATATAGGCATTCGAGGGAGTTAGAGGGACATAAATGAGGTAACTTACATTATGACTTCCAACGCTCCTGGGACATTTTCTGCAGCACTACGACAACTCAGCGACACAATGGAAGGGGGATTTGGCTGGTTGATATGATCAAGAACAGGAATCCACCAAGAAGAAGAAGCAGCTTACTGACTCCATTCTCCAGGGAAGAGGGTGACCCCTTCGGGGAGGGATGCCTGCCGGCCAGTCGGCTGTGGAGAGTCGACGCGGTGGCTAAACCTCCACCAGCGGCGCCCAGCTACATTTTATTGTTTATTAGCTTGTGTAGTTTCACTGCTTGTTCGCCCCTGTAGTCCTCTGCAAGACAAACAGTTGCTACATTGAAAGTCCACATTGTCCCGGAATAGAGCAAAAATAAAAACAGCTTGTGTAGTGTTGAAGACGTTCAATAGCGACCTCCATTTGACACTGCTGGCCAGTTAGGCTAGCTGGGCTTCCTTAACATGGAATTGTCAACTAAGTGAACAAAAAATTGCAAAATCCGAAAAGGAAAAAGATGTGCCCCACTTTACAGTGCATTCGGAAAGTATTCAGACCCCTTCACTTTTTACATATTTTGTTACGTTACAGCCCTATTTTAACATTGATTAAATAATGACAAAGCAAAAACAGGTTTTTATACATTTTTGCAAATGTATGAATTTAATAAACTGAAATATCACATTTACATAAGTATATAGACCCTTTACTCAGTATTTTGTTGAAGCACCTTTGGCAGCGATTACAGCCTCAAGTCTTCTGTGTATTTCAATGATGTCGCTCTTGCTGCTGGTGATTCTCAGATCCACTTCTACGCAGACGACACCATTTTGTATACATCTGGCCCTTCATTGGACACTGTGTTAACAAACCTCCAAACGAGCTTCAATGCCATACAACACTCCTTCTGTAGCCTCCAACTGCTCTTAAACACTAGTCAAACTAAATGCATGCTCTTCAATCGAACGCTGCTTGCACCCGCCCGCCCGACTAGAATCACTACTCTCGGCGGGTCTGACTTAGAATATGTGGACAACTACAAATACCTAGGTGTCTGGTTAGACTGTAAACTCTCCTTCCAGACTCACATTAAGCATCTCCAATCCAAAGTTAAATCTAGAATCGGCTTCCTATTTCGCAACAAAGCCTCCTTCACTCATGCTGCCAAACATGCCCTTGTAAAACTGACTATCCTACTGATCCTTGACTTTGGCAATGTCATTTACAAAATAGCCTCCAACACTCTACTCAGCAAATTGGATGTAGTCTATCACAGTGCCATCCGTTTTGTCACCAAAGCCCCATATCCTACCCACCATTGTGACCTGTATTCTCTCGTTGGCTGGCCCTCACTACATATTCGTCGCCAAACCCACTGGCTCCAGGTCATCTATAAATCACTTCTAGGCAAATCCCCGCCTTATCTTAGCTCATTGGTCACCATAGCAACACCCACCCGTAGTCTGCGCTCCAGCAGGTATATCTCACTGGTCATCCCCAAAGCCAACACCTCCTTTGGCCGCCATTCCTTCCAGTTCTCTGCTGCCAATGACTGGAACGAACTACAAAAATCTCTGAAGCAGGAGACACTTATCTTATCTTACCGATAAATATAATATAATATAATAATATAATAATATAATAATATAATATAATAATATAATATGCCATTTAGCAGACGCTTTTATCCAAAGCGACTTACAGTCATGCGTGCATACATTTTAGTGTATGGGTGGTCCCGGGGATCGAACCCACTACCCTGGCGTTACAAGCGCCATGCTCTACCAGCTGAGCTTTTAATCACTGCACCTGTACACAGCCCATCTGAAATTAGCCCACCCAACTACCTCGTCCCCATATTGTTATTTATTTTGCTCATTTGTACCTCAGTATCTCTATTTGTACATCATCTTCTGCACATCTATCACTCCAGTGTTAATACTAATTTTAATTATTTTGCACTATGGCCTATTTATTGCCTTACCTCCATAACTTACTACATTTGCACACACTGTATATAGATTTTCTATTGTGTTTTTGATTGTACGTTTTGTTTACCCCATATGTAACTCTGTGTTGTTTTATTGCACTGCTTTGCTTTATCTTGGCCAGGTCGCAGTTGTAAATGAGAACTTGTTCTCAACTGGCTTACCTGGTTAAATAAAGGTGAAATATATATATATATATATATTTTTTATGACGCTACAAGCCACACCTGTATTTGGGGAGTTTCTCCTTTTCTTCTTTGCCGATCCCCTGAAGCTCTGTCAGGTTGGATGGGGAGCTTCGCTGCACAGCTATTTTCAGGTCTTTCCAGAGATGTTAGATCGGGTTCAAGTCCGGGCTCTGGTTGGGCCACTCAAGGACATTCAGAGACTTGTCCCGAAGCCACTCATGTTGGAAGGTGAACCTTCGCCCCAGTCTCAGGTCCTGAGCGCACTGGAGCAGGTTTTCATCAAGTATCTCTCTGTACTTTGCTCCGTTCATCTTTCCCTCGATCCTGACCAGTCTCCCAGTCCCTGCTGCTGAAAAACATCCCCACAGCATGATGCTGCCACCACCATGCTTCACCGTAGGGATGGTGCCAGGTTTCCTCCAGACGTGTTGCTTGGCATTCAGGCCAAAGAGCTCAATCTTAGTTTCATCAGACCAGAGAATCTTGTTTCTCATGGTCTGAGTCCTTTAGGTGCCTTTTGGTAAACTCCAAGTGGGCTGTCATGTGCCTTTTAATGAGGAGTGGCTTCCATCTGACCACTCTACCATGAAGGCCTGATCGGTGGAGTTCTGCAGAGATGGTTGTCCTTCTGGAAGGTTCTCCCTTCTCCCAGAGGAAACTCTGGAGATCTGTCAGAGTGACGATCGGGTTCTTGGTCACCTCCCTGACCAAGGCCCTTCTCCCCCGATTGGTGAGTTTGGCCGGGCGGCCAGCTCTAGGAAGTGTCTTGGTGGTTCCAAACTTCTTCCATTTAAGAATGATGGAGGCCACTGTGTTCTTGGGGACCTTCAATGCAGCAGACATTTTTGGGGACCCTTCCCCAGATCTGTCCCTCAACATAATCCTGTCTCGGAGCTCTACAGACAATTCCTTCGACCTCATGACTTGGTTTTTGCTCTGACATGCACTGTCAATTGTGGGACCTTATATAGACAAGTGTGTGCCTTTCCAAATCATGTCCAATCAATTGAATTTACCACAGGTGGAGTCCAATCAAGTTGTAGAAACATTTCAAGGATGAAGAATGGAAACTGGATGCACCTGAGCTAAATTTTGAGTATCATTGCAAAGGGTCTAAATACTTATGTAAATAACGTATTTCAGTTTTTTTATTTTAATACATTTGCAAACATTTCTAAAAACCTGTTTTCTCTGTGTCATTATGGGGTATTGTGTGTAGATTGATGAGGAACATTTATTATTTAATCAATTTCAGAATAAGGCTGTAACGTAACAAAATGTGGAAAAAGTCAACGAGTCTGAATACTTTCTGAAGGCACTGTACATCCAGACCACAGCACCACCAGCCACATCCAATCAATAACCCCCCAAACCAACCATGCCCACACCCTCAGATCAGAAAGAAATTGAGAAACCTATCCAACCAAAGACATAGAGACCCAGAAAACCTGAGCCTTCACTATGTTGAATCACTAAAACAATACAGAAATACACTACGGAAAAATAAGGAGCAGGACGTCAGACATCAGCTCAATGTATTTGAAGAATCCATAGAATCGAACCACTTCTGGGAAAATTGGAACACACTAAACAAACAACAACACGAAGAGTTAATCTTTTTGGCTCAATAACAAAGAACAAACAGCAAAAACATATACATGATCAAATTCAAATCTTGGAATCAACTATTAAAGACTACCAGAACCCACTGGATTCTCAAATTACATTGAATGAACTACAGGACAAAATACAAACCCTCCAACCCAAAAAGGCCTATGGTGTTGATGGCATCCTGAATTAAATCATAAAATATACAGACCACAAATTCCAATTGGCTATACTTAAACTCTTTAACATCATCCTCAACTCTGGCATCTTCCCCAATATTTGGAACTAAGGACTGATCACCCCAATCCACAAAGGTGGACACAAATTTGACCCCAATAACTACCCTGGGATATGTGTCAACAGCAACCTTGGGAAAATCCTCTGCATTATCATTAACAGCAGACTCGTACATTTCCTCAGTGACAGAAATACACTGAGCAAATGTCAAATTGGCATTTTACCAAATTACCGAATGACAGACCACGTATTCACCCTGCACATCATAATTGACAAACAAACAAACCAAAACAAAGGCAAAGTCTTCTCATGCTTTGTTGATTTCAAAAAAGCTTTTGACTCAATTTGGCATGAGGGTCTGCTATACAAATTGATGCAAAGTGGTGTTGGGGGAAAAACATCCGACATTATAAAATCCATGTACACAAACAACAAGTGTGCGGTTAAAATTGGCAACAAAAACACACACATTTCTTTCCACAGGGCCGTGGGGTGAGACAGGGATGCAGCTTATGCCCCACCCTCTTCAACATATATATCAACGAATTGGTGAGGACACTAGAACAGTCTGCAGCACCCGGCCTCACCTTACTGAAGTCAAATGTCTACTGTTTGCTGTTGATCTGGTGCTTCTGTCCCCAACCAAGGAGGGCCTACAGCAGCACCTAGATCTTCTGCCTACAGCAGCACCTAGATCTTCTGCACAGATTCTATCAGACCTGGGCCCTGACAGTACATCTCAGTAAGACAACAATAACGGTGTTACAAAAAACGTCCAGTTGCCAGGAACACAAATACAAATTCCATCTAGACACCGTTGCCCTAGAGCACACAAAAAATTATACATACCTCGGCCTAAACATCAGCGCAACAGGTAACTTCCACAAAGCTGTGAACAATCTGAGAGACAAGGCAAGAAGGGCCTTCTATGCCATCAAAAGGAACATCAAATTTGACATACCAATTAGGATCTGGCTTAAAAAATACTTCAATCAGTTATAGAACCCTTTGCCCTATATGGTTGTGAGGTCTGGGGTCCGCTAACCAACCAAGAATTCACAAAATGGGACAAACACCAAACTGAGACTCTGCATGCAGAATTCTGCAAAAATATCCTCAGTGTACGACGTAAAACACCAAATAATACATGCAGAGCAGAATTAAGCCGATACCCGCTAATTATCAAAATCCAGAAAAGAACCGTTAAATTCTACAACCACCTAAAAGGAAGCGATTCCCAAACCTTCCATAACAAAGCCATCACCTACAGAGAGATTAACCTGGAGAAGAGTTCCCTAAGTAAGCTGGTCCTGGGGCTCTGTTCACAAACACAAACAGACCCCACAGAGCCCCAGGACAGCAACACAATTTGACCCAACCAAATCATGATAAAACAAAAAGATAATTACTTGACACATTGGCAGAATTCCTGACCACTGTGACTGATCCAAAATTAAGGAAATCTTTGACTATGTACAGACTCAGTGAGCATAGCCTTGCTATTGAGAAAGGCCGCCGTAGGCAGACCTGGCTCTCAAGAGAAGAAAGGCAATGTGCACACTGCCCACAAAATTACATTTTTTACATTTTAGTCATTTAGCAGACACTCTTATCCAGAGTGACTTACAGTTAGTGAGTGCATACATTTTCATACTGGCCCCCCGTGGGAAACAAACCCACAACTCTGGTGTTGCAAGCGCCATGCTCTACCAACTGAGCTACAGGGGACTATGAGGTGGAAACTGAGCTGCACTTCCTAACCTCCTGCCAAATGAATGACCATTAGACACACATTTCCCTCAGATTACATAGATATAATATGACATTTGAAATGTCTTTATTCTTTTGAAACTTCTGAGTGTAATGTTTACTGTTAATTTTATATTGTTTATTTCACTTTTGTTTACTATCTACTTCACTTGCTTTGGCAATGTTAACATATGTTTCCCATGCCAATAAAGCCCTTAAATTTAATTTAATTTTTATTTAACCTTTATTTAACCAGGAAGGGCTCATTGAGATTTAAAATCTCTTTTTCAAGAGCGTCCTGGCCAAGATAGGCAGCACCAAGTCATTACAAAAAATTACAGACAGACAACATGAAAAACTACAAGTAATCTAGTAAAAACCATTCATGAATTCACAAGAGTATAACAATATCAAAAACAGCAAATTAAAAACATTGACAGGTCAGGGAATCAGCCTCAAAATCCTTCATCAGAGATTTAAAAACACCAATCGGGACAAGTTCTTCCAGTTTAAAATTATTTTGTAAGGTGTTCCAAGACGATGGCGCAGAGTACATAAAATACATTTTACCAAATTCAGTTCGGACATTTGGAACAGTTAGCAGGATAAAGTCCAGTGAACGAAGAGAGTACCCACCACATTTCTGAACAATAAAAATGCCCAAATAAAAAGGTAGTAAACCCAAAATGGCTTTGTAAATAAAAGTATACCAGTGACTGAGCCTACGAGTGACTAGAGAAGGCCAGCCAACCCTGGTATACAAAGTACAGTGGTGCGTAAGGGTTTTGCAGTTTAAAATAAATCTCAAAGTACCATGATAAAGAGTGTCAATTGATCTCAAACACTGAGCGGAAGCATTCATATATAAAATATCCCCATAGTCTAGTAAAGGCATAGATGTAGCTGATACTAGCCTCCTTCTGGCTTCAAAAGAAAAACAGGCCTTATTCCTAAAATAAAATCCCAATTTCAGCTTCAATTTTTTTGTAAGTTGTTGAATATGCAATTTAAAAGAGAGGCCGTCATCAATTAGAATTCCAAGATATTTATATGAGGTTACAACCTCAATCTCCTTGCCCTGACAGGTAGTAACAGGTGAAAGGTTCAGAGGTCTATTTCTTGCATTAGAAAACACCATTAGTTTAGTTTTGTCAGTATTGAGGATAAGCTTGAATTGACACAAGGTATGTTGAACAGTATAAAATGCAGTTTGCAAGTTCTGGAAAGCTTTTGTAAGAGATGAGGCACAACAGTAAATAACAGTATCATCAGCATAAAAATGAAGTTGTGCATTTTGGACATTTTTGTCTAAATCATTAATATAAATAGTGAATAAGAGAGGACCAAGTACAGAGCCCTGGGGCACACCATTCAGGACAGACAATTTAACAGACATAAGCCCATCAAATTGAGTGCACTGAGTTCTATCAGACAGATAGTTAGCAAACCATGCAACTGCATGCTCCGAAAGACCTACACTCAACATCTCTGCCTTAGTATAGCATGATCAACTGTATCAAAAGCCTTAGAGAGATCAATAAAAAGTGAGACACAGTGCTGTTTTTTGTCAAGGGCTTCAGTGATATCATTTAAAACCTTCATGGCTGCTGTAATTGTGCTATGCTTCTTCCTGAAGCCCGATTGATACATTGATAAAATAGAGTTAGTAAATAAAAACTCTTTTAGCTGTTCACTTACAAGGGTTTCAAGTATTTTCACCAGGGGTGACAGCTTTGAGATTGGCCTATAATTATTTAAAAGAGTTGGATCGCCCCCTTTTAAAAGTGGTAGGACAAATGCTGACTTCCAGATCTTTGGAATTTCATTACATTCCAGGGTTAGATTGAACAGATATGTAAGTGGTTCAGCTATGAAATCAGCTGCCAGATTTAAAAAGCAGGGATCCAAAAGATCAGGACCTGCAGGCTTTCTTTGATCTAAGGATTTCAGGGCTTTATGTACCACCTGCACTGAGAATGGCAGAAAACTAAAAGTTTGACCAGCTCTCACTGGTTCATCCACACAGGGTTGTACAGAGACAGAGGACACTGGTTCATCCACACAGGGTTGTACAGAGACAGAGGACACTGAATCAAACAGCCTACCAGATGATACAAAGTGCTCACTGAAACAATTCAGCATTTCAGTTTTGTCATATATAGCAACAGAGTCCTTCAAAACACATGACGGTAATTCATTAACATTACTGTTACCAGACATAGACTTAATAGCATTCCAAAACTTTCTAGGGTCATTCAGGTTATCAGTGGTAACAGACATAAAATATTCAGACTTGGCCTTCCTGAGAAGAAAAGAACACTTGTTTCTTAACTGCCTAAAAATAAGCCAATCAGCATCAGAACAAGATTTCCTTGCTTTAGCCCAGGCTAGATTACGGTCGTGAATAATACAAGACAGCTCAGAAGAAAACCATGGATTATCCCGCCCTTTAACCCTGAACCTGCGGAATGGTGCATGTTTGTTTACAATTTGGAAAAAACCATCATGAAAGAATATCCAGGCAGTTTCCACATCAGGGATAAGCTCAATCTTGCTCCAGTCAAAATAAAACAAATCATGAAAGAAAGCCTGCTCATTAAAACACTTCAAATTTCTCTTACGAATAAAACGTGGATTTGTCTTTGGAACCTTAGTATTTCTAACAGCAACAACAGCACAATGGTCACTTAAATCATTACAAAAAACACCAACCGCAGAATATTTATGTGGAACATTTGTCAATATCAAATCAATCAGGGTAGATTTATCAGGGCATTTAAGATTTGGGCGAGTGGGTGAATTAATCAACTGGGTAAGATTCATAGAATTACAAAACATTTTTAAATCATCAGACACCGGCTTTAACCAACACCAGTTGAGATCACCAATCAAGATCATTTCACTGTAAAGAAGTTTAGACATAAGGTGTGTCAAAGAAGAAAATGCATCACCAAGAGCAGAGGGGGGTCTATAACAGCCAATCACAGTTATAGAGAGGCCCTTTGAAACCTCAATATTCAAAGCAAGAAATTCCAACTGTTTACAAATAGTTTCAGACTTTGCCACACTTACATGGAATTTAGATTTTACATATATAGCCACACCTCCACCTTTCTTAACCCGATCTGCACGATAAACATTGTAACCACTTATACAAATATCCTTATCAAAAATAGACTTGCTGAGCCAGGTTTCCGAAAACACAATTACATCAGCATCAGTTGATTTAGCCCAAATCCTAACCCCATCAATTTTTGACAACAGGCTGCGTACATTTAAATGAAAAATACCAAAACCAGATCTTGATTTAAAATCAGAGGGGGTTTGGAGACATTGCATATCAGGGCCAGGGTTAGGTTGCACGTTACCTGATATCAACAACAGAAGAATAACTAGGCACCTCTGTTTAATAACCTTGCACGGCTTCTCTTTTTTAAGAGACCTACTGCAAGCGAATTCTACAAGTGAGTTTCCAGACAATACAAAACAGTCATTTAAAACCATTAGACTTTGGTAGTGACACAAATTCGTACTGTTCACATCATGCCACAAATGCATCGGCACTTGGACGAGTGGACCGAGTGAAAAAGAGCGAGTTCCTGCAGACAAAATGTCTAATGGACGCGAGAGTACATTGTCAGATGTACTCACCCTGCGACAATGTTCGTTTTCTCCAGAGTTCAATAAAGTCAGTGCACAAAGCAATACCACGTAAATTGTCATTTTCTCTGACCAAAAAACAAGAGGCCAACGAAGGTAAGTGGAGAGAGGGACAGCGTGTATGTGAGTCAATGTGAGTGTTTGCGCGTGTGAGTAGATTGAGTGTTGAGGGCGATAGAGAGAACGGGTTGAGCTGCCACTGACAGCCAGGCGAAGAGCAAGGAGCAGCTCGGACCAGACACTCCGCGGACTAACGAGGAACTCAGGCCAGCCAGAGATAGGGTTACTTTGGGAAACTTCAAGTAATGAAGTTCCGAGTTGAGGAGGACCCGTGATCTTTACACCAGCAAAAATAAAATAGTTTGCACTACGCAACAACGAAGTTACGCAACCATAAATAAATAGATTATTAGTAGGTTAAAATGTACTAGTCACAAACAAACGACTTGACAAACGACTTGACATGCTGCCATCTTGGAATGATAGTGAGAGAGAGTGAGAGAAATTGAATTGAGAGAGAGTGAGAGAGAGAGAGTGTCACGATCGTTGGAGGAAGTGGACCAATGCGCAGCGTGATGAGTGAACATACTTTTATTTGATTCACCACACGAACAAAACAACAAAACGATACGTGAAGTC
>CM062490.1:48827396-48887396 GCA_031479575.1 Coregonus ussuriensis
GCTACTCACCTAGGCTCCTCCCACTTTATACTACTCACCTAGGCTCCTCCCACTTTATACTACTCACCTGGGCTCCTCCCACTTTAGGCTACTCACCTAGGCTCCTCCCACTTTATACTACTCACCTAGGCTCCTCCCACTTTAGGCTACTCACCTGGGCTCCTCCCACTTTAGGCTACTCACCTTTTTAAAACCTTAGTCTACATTTCGGAACAACTGAAATAAAAAACCTGTGGTGATTTAAACTAACAATACAATAAATATATTTGACATGTCTGCTTTTGGATATTTCCTGCATGTATTTTACAAATTCACTGGTGTGGAATCAGTGTACCGGTAGCCTGTGTGGAATCTATATAAGACATCATTTGTGTAAATCTTTCTTGGTTTTATGCTGTCTGTAACTCAAGACTGCTAATGTTTTTAATACTGCAATATCCTTATAGAAAAATAAGGGCGAATTAATGTGAAGGGAGGGGAGAGAGATCTGAGGTAAGGGAGAATTCATGTGAAGGGAGGAGGAGAGAGATCTGAGGTAAGCAATAATTAATGTGAAGGGAGGAGGAGAGAGATCTGAGGTAAGGGAGGAGGAGAGAGATCTGAGGAGCAGCAGCTGAGTTTTTTTTTTTCTTGTAAAATATCACATGTGCAGAACGCAAGGTTGTTTAGTGCATGGGAAAAGGTGCAATTCATCCAATTATGACAGGGCTTGTAACCCGAACAGGAGAGGAGCTAGGATGCTGAGTGCTAATATCGAAGACCTACTACAAAAAATCCCCATCAAAAATCTGTCAATCCACCACATCGGCCGAAAGGTGGCTGAGCTACAGCAGTGTTTGTCAGACCGTGAGACATCCCGAAAATCGGTCTTCTCATGAAAACGTCTGTAGCATCCGAACGGTTTGACCTATAAAACTATTATGACCACTCGATGGGAGACTCTCACGAACACGATAGTGGTCTCTGCTTTGCTCACAAGTGTCAGGGGACTCGTCTGAAGTCGGTACCGTCGATGTGCCAACTTCTGTTTGAAGCGTCCGAACCGTTTGGGCTACACACTGATGTGACCCCCACTGTGGAAAGGGGATATTCGCACAAAGTCTCAGTTTACAACCCCCACAGGACTGGTCTGGAGGTAACCGGTACCGGTTTAAAAAATGAAAGGAAGTATGAATGTAGTTTTGTGCCTACCCTTAAAAGGGGTTAAATATGTGTAAAAAAAAATGTAGAAAAATACTTATATCTCTTAGATATAGGACAAACACTTGAAAACCTTGTTTCTTATGATTTCTTTTTTTGACTGTCTTTTTAGCCATTTATGAATGTGTTATTCAATGCGTCTTTCTGGGTTATAGTAGTAAAGGCCAAATTCTATATGAAATATCTAAATGATCCATAGTATAACCATCTTAAAACAATTCCATATGTCCATTTAGCCCCCCCCCCCCCCCTCCCCCACCATATATATAAAGATCAACTTACTGTAAATGTTTCTGTATCCATTACCACCTCTGTCCCTAAGCAATTTGAATGTCTAGTCTTAAATGCGGGACTTGTATATCTGACACTAATATATCGCCCTCCCTCTGCCTCCATATGTGCTTTTAGCAAATCCAAATTATTAATAGAGGATGATCTATAATCTGCATTGGTTGATGCCTGTATATGGGCTGAAAGATATTTGTACTGAGCTAAATCTAACTCAGCTGATAACTAAACCAACTCGCCCCAACTTTAAACATCCTGAAAAATCTACCCTTTTAGATATTATTCTAACAAATACCCTTCATAAGTTTACAAGCAATGGGATATTTGCTAATGAGTTCAGTGATCATTGTCCCGTTGCTCAGAGCACATAAGAGATGTTAAACTACCTAAATCTCACTCATGCATTATTTCGGAAAATACATTTTGCTTGGGTTTAAGACTGACTGGCGGTAATCCAGCCAACTTCCAGAAAGTGATCAAATATTTTAAACAAAACTTCACCCCCTTTGTTTCCCCCAGAAAGTTTTGACAGCCTCTGGTCCCATACTAGACTAAATGGAAATTGATGATGCTTTTAACAACCATTTTGCTTCAGCTGGCCACCTGTTTAAAAGGATAGTCTCTGAAAACTCATCTAGTCCCACTAGAGGGAGTCCTTTAATCACCTCAGAACAGATCGTAGAGAATGATGCACTAACAGACTCACATACTTTATTTTCATTTATAACCCCTTGATATCTATGATGTACTAAGTGCTGATTCACTTGATCCCTTCTCACTGCAGCTCTCTGCACCACTGACCCTTATCTTTAACTTGAAAATGGTTTCTGGTGTTATCCCTAAGATCTTGAAAGCGGCACACGTCCTCCCCCCTACATTAAGGAGGAGATCCTTCTGACTTAGATAACTAACGTCCAATTGCCCCAACTGTAGACCAGGCCTCTGTTAGAGCTGCAATCTGACCTTGTTACCTTACAGAAAGTACTTCATGTGGGCAAGACTAAATACATTCTAATTCTGACTAAATACATTCTAATTCTGACTAAATACATTCTAATTCTGACTAAATACATTCTAATTCTGACTAAATACATTCTAATTCTGAATAAATACATTCTAATTCTGACTAAATACATTCTAACTCTGACTAAATACATTCTAATTCTGACTAAATACATTCTAATTCTGACTAAATACATTCTAATTCTGACTAAATACATTATAATTCTGACTAAATACATTCTAACTCTGACTAAATACATTCTAATTCTGACTAAATACATTCTAATTCTGACTAAATACATTCTAATTCTGACTAAATACATTCTAATTCTGAATAAATACATTCTAATTCTGACTAAATACATTCTAATTCTGACTAAATACATTCTAATTCTGACTAAATACATTCTAATTCTGGCAAAAAACATTCAGATGGACTAACATATTTATTCATTATTTATTCGTATCTCAGAATGACCTCTAGAATCTACAAATGAATCATTTGACAGCAGCAGTCTCAGAATAACCTCTAGAATCTACAAATGAATCATTTGTGGTCCTCTGTAGCTCAATTGGTAGAGCATTGCGCTTGTAACGCCAGGGTAGTGGGTTTGATCCCCGGGACCACCCATTCGTAAAAATGTATCCACACATGACTGTAAGTCGCTTTGGATAAAAGCACCGTGCTCTACCAATTCTCAGAATGGGTGTTTTGTCATGCAGAATAATGTATAGTGTGTGTGTGTGTGTGTACAGTTTAATAGTGAAGTTGATTAAAAGTAACATTTCAGAATCATTGTATCCACTACCCTGTCACACCATCCATCAACACAGTGAGTCATAAGGCTTTATCCTCCACTGTTCCAGTCTCTAATGAAAACTCCGCTCTTAATTCATGCTGTGTGTGAGTGGACATGTGAACGTGTACGTGTGTGTGTGTGTGTGCGTGTGTGTGCGTGTGTGTGTGTGTACATGTGAATGTGTACGTGTGTGTGTGCGTGTGTGTGTCTGTACATGTGAATGTGTACGTGTGTGTGTGTGTGTGTGCGTGTGTGTGCGTGTGTGTGTGTGTACGTGTGTGTGTGTGTGTGTGTGTGTGTGTACGTGTGTGTGTGTGTGTGTGTGTGTGCGTGTGTGTGCGTGTGTGTGTGTGTACGTGTGTGTGTGTGTGTGTGTGTCTATGAACTCAGCTCTCATACTCTGTCATTCACTCCTTCTAATGAACTCAGCAGTGTTACTCATATTGTCCCTGACATGACATCCATCATGAACTCAGTACTGTTATTCACACTGTCCCTGATACGACATCCATCATGACCTCAGTAGTGTTATTCACACTGTCCCTGATACGACATCCATCATGACCTCAGTAGTGTTATTCACACTGTCCCTGATACGACATCCATCATGACCTCAGTAGTGTTATTCACACTGTCCCTGATACGACATCCATCATGAACTCAGTACTGTTATTCACACTGTCCCTGATACGACATCCATCATGACCTCAGTAGTGTTATTCACACTGTCCCTGATACGACATCCATCATGACCTCAGTAGTGTTATTCATACTGTCCCTGATACGACATCCATCATGAACTTCAACAAATGCTGTATGTATCCGTCATTGTTGATTCAATGAAAGGTGGGGAAGTGTTTGTTTTTTATTGATGTTTGTTGAGGGTTAATGAGCGTCAGGCTCTCTTTGCCTGGGGGGGGGGGGGGGATCACGTTGTTTGACTACCATATCTCAGCACCGTCCACCTCCATTTCCCATCTGCTTTCCCATCTGCTTTCCCATCTGCTTTCCCATCTGCTTTCCCATCTGCTTTCCCATCTGCATCTGGGGGGGGGGGATCACGTTGTTTGACTACCATATCTCAGCACCGTCCATTTCCCATCTGCTTTCCCTGGTCTCCATTGATCTACTCACCTTCATACAACGATAAACACTCCAATATCTTTTGACCGGATTATTGATACCGACATAACTACTACTACACTATTTCATTAACATAGAAACAGGAAGTAACACATTGAGCGAGAAAAAACAACAACTAGGTATTTCTGTCGTACAGGGAGGGTTAGGGTTAGTGTGCGTCACATAGGGGATTATCATCTGGAAATCTACCTTCATAGATTCTAATCCAATTGATAAAAGACAAGGTAACACTTAACATTAAGGTTACCTTTATTAACGTTAATGTAAAGTGTTACCAAAGACATAATCTAGGATATTGTATAGCTCCACTTACAACAGTATCTTCTCTGCACACAAACAAACACAGGGGCATTAAACAAGTATACAGCATTAACATAAAACACACCCTGTCGTGGCTGACACATGGCCTTGATTACATGACCACTTTAATAGATTTAAAAGAGCTGCTGTCATAAACCAGACCCCTTAACGAGCTGCTGTCATAAACCAGACCCCTTAAAGAGCTGCTGTCATAAACCAGACCCCTTAAAGAGCTGCTGTCATAAACCAGACCCATTAACGAGCTGCTGTCATAAACCAGACCCCTTAAAGAGCTGCTGTCATAAACCAGACCCCTTAAAGAGCTGTTGTCATAAACCAGACCCCTTAAAGAGCTGTTGTCATAAACCAGACACCTTAAAGAGCTGCTGTCATAAACCAGACCCCTTAAAGAGCTGTTGTCATAAACCAGACCCCTTAAAGAGCTGCTGTCATAAACCAGACCCCTTAAAGAGCTGCTGTCATAAACCAGACCCTTTAAAGAGCTGCTGTCATAAACCAGACCCCTTAAAGAGCTGCTGTCATAAACCAGACCCCTTAAAGAGCTGCTGTCATAAACCAGACCCCTTAAAGAGCTGCTGTCATAAACCAGACCCCTTAAAGAGCTGCTGTCATAAACCCCTTATTACATTAACTAACACACAACCAACAACTTCGCCCCGCCTGTACAGGTCGTCTTCCTGGACAATTATACAACACACACACACACACACCACAACCCAACACAACACAACACACACACACATCTAAAACTATCTGCAGTGGGCACCAACCAGACCCGAGCCAAGCAGGTAGAATATAATGTGTCTGCAGGATGAAGTGACCTCTGTCTCCAAGTATCTGTGAAAGTTACCTAAGAAGGGGTCAGTTGTTCAGTGACTGTCCCCATAGAGACCTACACCTAACTACACAACCCTAGCTACAGCACAGGATGGCCGTATAATTAAACAACAAGGTGTCTAGTTAAGCAGAATGACTCTTAATTGCCAAGTGCCTCCAAATAGCAGCTCCAAATTGCACCCCATTGGTGTAATCAGGATAAAGGGTAGTACAAACTAGAGAACATTACATTACCTCAAAAACCGCTGTCATTATTATAATGAGAGTTCTGGAGAATGTAGGCTCTATACGTCAACGAGCAACAAACCAAGTGGTCCATAACGGCCGCACATTTAAAGGTGATGTGACTGTGTGGGTTGTTACACGTACGTCAAGGGAACTTGTTATGTGACTCATTTGCAAGCTGACGTCTTAATGGGGCATGAAAAAATAAAACCAGGTCCTCCTCCCCTGCTAGTACTACATCTAACATTCGGTACTCAGCTGTTTGAATATCCATCCAATACAACACTGGAGTTAGGATTGATTACATCCATGGTTTCCCAATAGACCAATGCAGGTGCACTCTATTCTAACTAAAAAAATACACTGCTTTGGTTCAAATGGTCTGGACAGTAAAGGCATATCAATATACAGTAGCAGTCGAAAGTTTGGACACACCTACTCATTCAAGGGTTTTTCTTTATTGTTACTATTTTCTACATTGTAGAATAATAGTGAAGACATCAAAACTATGAAATAACACATATGGAATCATGTAGCAACCAAAAAAAGTGTTAAACAAATCAAAATATATTTTATATTTGAGATTCTTCAAAGGAGCCACCCTTTTGCCTTGATGACAGCTTTGCACACTCTTGGCATTCTCTCAGCCAGCTTCATGAGGTAGTCACCTGGAATGCTTTTCCAACCGTCTTGAAGGAGTTCCTGTAAGGGTTGTTGTGAAGTGTGACCCAGGTGCGGTGCAGGATTACAGTAGTGTCACGGATTCTGCCGAGGCTGCACCTCCTCCTTGCTCGGGCAGGCTTCGGCGTTCGTCGTCGCCGTAATACTAGCTGCTGCCGATCTATGTTCTATGTTTCTATGTTGCACCTGTTGTCTATTGTCACACACCTGTTGCCCATTATTGTATCACGCCATCCCTATTTAACCCAGTGGCTCCCAATGTGTTTTGTGCGTGGTTGTTTTCGTTTCGTGTGTCGTTGGTGAGCGGGTTAGTTCCTCCCTGTGTGGAGATATTTTCTGTATTGTATTCTTTACTCATTTTCAGTAAAGTACGTTTCTTCGAGTTCTGTGTCCTGCGCCTGACTTCGATCCACCGCATTACACTGACACTTGTGACAGAACCACACACCATTTATGGAGTCAGCAGGTACAGCCAGTCAATCCGAATCGATGGAGGAACGATTTCAACGACAGGAGAGTATCATCCAGGCTCTCGGCACCGCCATGGAGAGGGTGATGAATACTATGGACCGATGGGAGAGAGGTGGCCTTCCTACACCTCCTCCAACCACTCAACCACCCACACCACTGTCCACCCCTTCGCCACCTGGATCCAGTGGGATTCGGCTCTCGCTCCCGAGGGCATTTGACGGTACACCAGCCGGGTGTCAGGTTTTCCTTATCCAGGTAGAGCTCTACCTGGCAACCATTCACCCGGCGCCCTCGGGATACGAGAGCGTGTCCGCCCTCATCTCCTGTCTGTCGGGGAAGGCGCTCGAGTGGGCCAACGCCGAGTGGGGAGGAATTGACGCTGCATCGGTCCGCTACGAGGATTTCACCCGCCGCTTCCGGGCGGTATTCGATCATCCACCGGAGGGGAGAGCGGCGGGCGAGCGTCTGTTCCACCTAAGACAGGAGAAGAGGAGCGCCCAGGATTTTGCACTGGAGTTCAGGACGTTGGCAGCCAGCGCCGGATGGAATGAGAGGGCCCTGATCGACCACTATCGGTGCAGCCTAAGGGAGGACGTTCGGCGGGAACTGGCCTGCAGGGATACCAATCTCAACCTGGACCAACTGGTGGAGATGTCCATCAGGCTGGATAACCTGTTGGAGACGCGCGGACGTTCTGATCGGGGCCCATTCATTCCATCCCCCAGCACCTCCGACTCTACCCCCATGGAGCTCGGAGGTGCTGCGCTTAGGGAGACCAGGAGAGGGGCCGTCCCCTGCACCAACTGTGGCCGCAGAGGACACACTGCGGGCTGGTGCTAGGGAGGGTCCCCAGGGATTCGAGGCAGTAGGCAGAGCACTGGTCGACCATCTCAGGTGAGTAAGCACCCGACTCACCCAGAGCTCCCTGTTGGTCAATTGTGTATAGAGGTTGTGTTTCCGGAGTTTTCTCCTCATTCCCAGCATAAGGCGCTAGTAGATTCAGGCGCAGCTGGGAATTTTATTGATCAACAATATTCTCATAGGTTAGGGATTCCTACTGTTCGTGTTAAGGTGCCCTTCCCTGTCCACGCATTAGATAGTCGCCCGCTAGGGTCAGGTCTACTCAGGGAGGTTACCGCACCACTCTCTATGAGGACGCAGGGGGGTCATGAGGAGAGGATTAGTCTCTATCTGATTGATTATTCTGCGTATCCTGTGGTGTTGGGACATCCCTGGTTATCCACTCATGATCCCACTATTTCCTGGCAACAGAGGGCTCTCAATGGATGGTCCAGTCAGTGCTCAGGGAGGTGTGTAGGGGTTTCCTTGGGGGCTACTACGGTGGAGAGTCCAAACCAGGTCTCCACAATGCACATTCCTTCTGAGTATGCTGATTTGGCTCTCGCCTTCAGTAAGAAGAGGGCGACTAAATTACCACCCCATCGTCCGTGGGATTGTGCGATAAATCTCCAGGTAGGTGCTGCACTTCCCCGGAGTCACGTGTATCCTCTGTCACCGGAGGAGAAGGCGGCTATGGAAACATATGTCTCCGAATCTCTGAGACAGGGATACATTCGGCCTTCCACTTCACCTGTTTCCTCAAGTTTATTTTTCGTGAAGAAGAAGGATGGTGGGTTACGCACGTGCATTGATTACCGTGGGCTAAATCAGATCACTGTCAAGTACAGCTATCCCTTACCTCGAACGCCACCGGGGTCGAACGCCACTGAACTTTCACCCTGCCGGCAGGCCGTGAGCCGCCTCGCGGCCTCGTGCCCGACACCACCCAAGAGGTGTCGAACACCTTGCGTAGCTCCCAGGTTAATTGGTGGGAGTCTGAGGAGAGTTGTAGGCTGAATACTGGGTGAGGAATTCCCTGCAGCCCTCTGGACGTCCGTCATACCTCTCCGGAGGTGGGGTTCCCGCGATGTCGCAGGCGAGACTGGAGACGCCGCTGCTGTGGCTTCTGCTCCACCGGCTGCCGAGGGCTGGTCGGGTGTCCACCCGGCTCTGCATGGCGATCGTCAGCTGGCAGAGATTCTCGGTGATCTGCTGCAGGCTGCGATCGTGCTGGTTCAGCATGGCTCCCTGCGTTGCCAATGAGCTCTGATACTGTGCTGCCTCTGCTGGGTCCATATTGGCTCTGTTTTCTGTAAGGGTTGGTGTGAGGTGTGACCCAGGTGCAGTGAAACAAGGATCTTTACTGGTGGTCCCAAAACCAGGATACAAAACAACGGACTTAACACGATAAAAGAAAGGTGGAGCAAATAAGTCTCCAAAAACAGGCTGACAGCCAAAATACAAAATAGTAACTACGACTGAAATAATAAAGAAACAGGGAGAACACTTCTCAAGTACCTGTACATAGATCTCCGATCAGACACTGAGTAGTATTGCTGAGCATAGAGAAACTAGCAGAGAAAACTGAGCAAGGGAACACAGGGAAGGGAGGGCATAAATACACAGGTGAACAGGTAGACACAGGTGAACAGGTAGACACAGGTGAACAGGTAGACACAGGTGAACAGGTAGACACAGGTGAACAGGTAGACACAGGTGAACAGGTAGACACAGGTGAACAGGTAGACACATGTGAACAGGTAGACACAGGTGACACCAATAGGAAGATGATTAGTCCAGACTGTGAGTGAGGAGGTGCCTAAGGTTGTCGGAGGATGACACCTAGTGGGTCGCTCCGGAACTGCGACCCCCTCCTGTAACAAGTTCCCACAAATGCTGAGCACTTGTTGGCTGCTTTTCCTTCACCAAAATATCAAATCTGGACAAATTTCCACCGGTCTAATATCCATTGCTCGTGTTTCTTGGCCCAAGCAAGTATCTTTTTCTTATTGGTGTCCTTTAGTAGTGGTTTCTTTGCAGCAATTCGACCATGAAGGCCTGATTCACGCAGTCTTCTCTGAACAGTTGATGTTGAAATGTGTCTGTTACTTGAAGAAACTTTCAAAGATCTTCTAATTTTCTGGATTGACTGACCTTCATTTTTTATTTATTTATTTTATTTATTTCACCTTTATTTAACCAGGTAAACCAGTTGAGAACAAGTTCTCATTTACAACTGCGACCTGGCCAAGATAAAGCAAAGCAGTGCGATAAAAACAACAACACAGAGTTACATATGGGGTAAAACAAAACAAAGTCAAAAATACAACAGAAATACATATATATACAGTGTGTGCAAATTTAGCAAGTTATGGAGGTAAGGCAATAAATAGGCTATAGTGCAAAATAGTTACAATTAGTATTAACACTGGAATGATAGATGTGCAAGAGATGATGTGCAAATAGAGATACTGGGGTACAAATGAGCAAAATAAATAACAATATAGGGATGAGGTAGTTGGGCGGGCTAATTTCAGATGGGCTGTGTACAGGTGCAGTGATCGGTAAGGTGCTCTGACAACTGATGCTTAAAGTTAGTGAGGGAGATAAGTGTCTCCAGCTTCAGAGATTTTTGCAATTCGTTCCATTCATTGGCAGCAGAGAACTGGAAGGAATTGCGGCCAAAGGAGGTGTTGGCTTTGGGGATGACCAGTGAGATATACCTGCTGGAGCGCAGACTACGGGTGGGTGTTGCTATGGTGACCAATGAGCTAAGATAAGGCGGGGATTTGCCTAGCAGTGATTTATAGATGGCCTGGAGCCAGTGGGTTTGGCGACGAATATGTAGTGAGGACCAGCCAACAAGAGCGTACAGGTCACAGTGGTGGGTATTATATGGGGCTTTGGAGACAAAACGGATAGCACTGTGATAGACTACATCCAATTTGCTGAGTAGAGTGTTGGAGGCTATTTTGTAAATGACATCGCCGAAGTCAAGGATCGGTAGGATAATCAGTTTTACGAGGGCATGTTTGGCAGCATGAGTGAAGGAGGCTTTGTTGCGAAATAGGAAACCGATTCTAGATTTAACTTTGGATTGGAGATTCTTAATGTGAGTCTGGAAGAAGAGTTTACAGTCTAACCAGACACCTAGATATTTGTAGTTGTCCACATACTCTAGGTCAGACCCGTCGAGAGTAGTGATTCTAGTCGGGAGGGCGGGTGCAAGCAGCGTTCGGTTGAAGAGCATGCATTTAGTTTTACTAGTGTTTAAGAGCAGTTGGAGGCTACTGAAGGAGTGTTGTATGGCATTGAAGCTTGTTTGGAGGTTTGTTAACACAGTGTCCAATGAAGGGCCAGATGTATACAAAATGGTGTCGTCTGCGTAGAGGTGGATCTGAGAGTCACCAGCAGCAAGAGCGACGTCATTGATATACACAGAGAAAAGAGTCGGCCCAAGAATTGAACCCTGTGGCACCCCCATAGAGACTGCCATAGGTCCAGACAACAGGCCCTCCGATTTGACACATTGAACTCTATCTGAGAAGTAGTTGGTGAACCAGGCGAGGCAGTCATTTGAGAAACCAAGGCTATTCATGCCTTAAAGTAATGACGGACTGTCATTTCTCTTTGCTTATTTGAGCTGTTCTTGACATAATATGGACTTGGTCTTTTACCAAATAGGGCTATCTTCTGTATACCACCCCTACCTTGTCACAACACAACTGATTGTCTCAAACGCATTAAGAAGGAAAGAAATTCCACCAATTCACTTTTAAGAAGGCACACCTGTTAATTGAAATGCATTCCAGGTGAAGCTGGTTGAGAGTATGCCAAGAGTGTGCAAAGCTATCATCAAGGCAAATGTTGGCCATTTGAAGAATCTCAAATATAAAATATATTTAGATTTGTTTAAAAAAATGTTGGTTACATTTACATTTACATTTTAATCATTTAGCAGACGCTCTTATCCAGAGCGACTTACAAATTGGTGCATTCACCTTATGATAGCCAGTGGGACAACCAATTTACAATATGTATGGTTTTGTAAAAAAATATATATATATATATATATATATATATATATATATATATATATATATATATATATATTTACATGATTCCATATGTGTTTTGATGTTTTGATGTCTTCACTATTATTCTACAATGTAGAAAATAGTAAAAAATAATGAAAAGCCCTTGAATAAGTAGGTGTGTCCAAACCTTTGACTGGTACTGTTTATCTAAACCCGTGATCAATAGTCCTACAGTCCAGATTTAATGTAGAATAGTCCATATCGGCTGTAGACCACTAGGGGTCAGTCTAGAGCAGTGTTTCTCTGTCTCCCATGCAGGGTATTCTCACGCAGCCCTAGAGGGTGATCATTCACGGAGTCGTTCACTTTGGAACACTCCCTGGATATGTTTAGTGGGGTTTCTATAAGCAAAATGAATTTGACGACCAGTAGCCCTATGATTGTGCAGTATGCATCGATAGCAAAGAAAACCTTTTCTTGAAACCTTCTCTTGAAACCTTGCCTACAATTATTTAAATGTCTCTGTTTAGACCACACCATTGTTTGTATGAGGCAATGCATTCCAGTGCATTCGGTGTATGTAAATCCAAGTACAGCCTAAGTACAGTGGAACGCAGAAAAACTCTACTTTCTCTGTAAAAAAAAATATATATATTAAATGGAGACAAAAATAGGGACCTGTAGCTTTAAGAAAGAGGTGTATCGTACAGGGCTGACGCAGGAATAATAATGAAAAGATTCTTTAAAATTCCTCCCCTCGGCCAGCATGTGTGGTAGCTGTCTGGGCAGTTACCATATTTAAACAAGAGGATTGACCAGGGAAACGGGAGAATTAGTTAGGGAAACTGAGGTGATTCTTCCATCAGTTGAGAAGGTTGCAGGAGACTCTCTGTGCAGGATCATACACTTCATACATTTAGACATTTTATTTCATTAATTCAAAGAAAAAGGCTATTCAATTTAGATTTTTTATGGTTGGAGAACTCCACATTTGCAATTTACCTGCGCGCTCCGCGGCTCCGGGGACGCAGTTGACTTGGAGAGAGTTATAGAGAGGATAGAATCTATCAAATATTGCATTATTACTGATTACAGGCAAAGCAGAACTTTTAAAGTTGCATCATGCAATATTTTATTTCATTGTGTTTGTACCTTTGGCTGGGGTTGTTACCTGGCCGGACAAGTGCAGCCGTGAATGAAGACATCGAAGTATTGGTGATGTTGCCCAAAAATAACTCGTATATGTTCTCAATAGCAAGAGTGGCACCAGCCATCGAGTATGCAAAGCAAGGGTTGAAAATCGGCGGCGGTCTGTATTCGGGACTTAATTTCAACGTGCGCTATGAGGATTCCGACTGTGGCAATGATGCGCTCTTCTCTCTGGTGGACCGCTCCTGCGAGAAGAAACCGGACTTGGTGCTCGGTCCCGTGTGTGAATACGCCGCTGCACCGGTGGTGAGGATGGCTTCTCACTGGAACATCCCGGTCATCTCGGCAGGTGCTCTGGCCAGCGGGTTCAGTGACAAGGAGAAAGAATACTCTCACCTGACCCGAATCTCCCCGTCTTACCTGAAAATGGCAGAGACGTTCTTGGCGATGTTCCGTCACTTCAACTGGAAAGACGCGCTGCTGATCTTCGACGAGGATAAACAGGAGAGGAATTGTTACTTCACCATGGAAGGGGTGCACGTCAAACTCATGGACGAATATCAGACCGTCACCTATGCCATTAACTCTAAAGAAGAGCGCCTGAACACAGACGACATCATCAAATATATCTACGAGAGTGAAGGTACTGTACTGAAACGTCTCTGCTCTGTCCCAGGGTATTAGCTGTAACGTCAGAACAGTTGGTCCAGTAGTCCCATCTGCTAATGCTGCTACTTAATCCCACTTATTCCATTTAATATGCCGTCTCCAGCTTTATTGAATAAACACTTATGTGAATGGCATTGCTTTTCAGCTGCCAAGATATGCCCGGTATGTGAGGAACCAATTCCCGAAATATGACAAATATTTACAGCTGTATGTGTATAAGTGCACTACACACTAATGCCAAGAGGTCTTGACCTTTATGGCACACTGTAAGGTTGCTGGTTCAAGCATTTGCTCTGACTGAATCCCTCTCAATCGCTACAACAGTATACCATCACTCAGGGAGAATTTTGTGTTGTCAATGTGCCAGGTGCTTATAAAGTGTGAATAATCACAATGGCTTGTTTACCACAGTGGAGAACAGGTGCAACAGGTCAGTTGCCATAGTTACTAACACAGCCAACAACTGGAATCGTGTTATATTTAAGCAATAAGGCACTAGAACCTGGGGATTATCGAGTTATACCACATCATTGTTCAATACTCGTTTCTGAATGGCTAGAAGGGCATTCTAGAATGGGCATTAAAACCAGATAGTGGGACAGTTGTCGAAGATATCGGGACGCCTTGCAATCATGACGCAATATGACGCCTATGCATGCAGGCCGTATTCGCTACAAAGTTACATAAAGCTAAACCAACAACCACACAAACTGAAATTGGATACATTGTAAACGCAGGTCCATCAAGGAAAAAAACGTAGCTAGCTAGCAATGATTTGTTTTTTTGCAGAGACATATTTTTTTTTTTTGGGGGGGGGTGGAGCATCTGATGAGCTAACATGGTGAGTGATGAACATGAATTTCTCTGGTCCCTAACTGTTGCAATCATGACACAAGTGTCGCTCCGCCTCGTCCCGCTGCATCCAAAGTAATGTAAACATAAAGTTGACAAACATAAAGCGTTTATCCCTTATATAACTCCAGACTATGGGCTGTTCTTAGACCAAAGGGTCTTATCGATTTTATGAAACGGTTGCCAATGTTAAAAATAAGATTAACGGCATGTTTTCATTAAAAACGTAATTTTAACGAGTAAATTGTTTTATTTCATCCTTCCACCAGACGATATACAGTCGTGGTCAAAAGTTTTGAGAATGACACAAATACTAATATTCACAAAGTCTGCTGCCTCAGTTTTGATGATGGCAATTTGCATATACTCCGGAATGTCATGAAGAGTGATCAGATGAATTGCAATTAATTGCAAAGTCCCTCTTTGCCATGAAAATGAACTTAATCCCCCCCCAAAAAAACATTTCCACTGCATTTCAGCCCTGCCACAAAAGGACCAGCTGACATCATGTCAGTGATTCCCTCGTTAACACAGGTGAGAGTGTTGACGAGGACAAGGCTGGAGATCACTCTGTCATGCTGATTGAGTTAGAATAACAGACTGGAAGCTTTAAAAGTAGGGTGGTGCTTGAAATCATTGTTCTTCCTCTGTTAACCATGGTTACCTGCAAGGAAACACGTGCCGTCATCATTGCTTTGCACAAAAATGCTTCACAGGCAAGGATATTGCTGTTAGTAAGATTGCACCTAAATCACCCATTTATCGGATCATCAAGAACTTCAAGGAGAGAGGTTCAATTGTTGTGAAGAAGGCGTCAGGGCGCCCAAGAAAGTCCAGCAAGTTCCAGGACCGTCTACTAAAGTTGATTCAGCTGCGGGATCTGGGCACCACCAGTGCAGAGCTTGCTAAGGAATGGCAGCAGGCAGGTGTGAGTGCATCTGCACGCACAGTGAGGCGAAGACTTTTGGAGGATGGCCTGGTGTCAAGAAGGGCAGCAAAGAAGCCACTTTTCTCCAGGAAAAACATCAGGGACAGACTGATATTCTGCAAAAGGTACAGGGATTGGCCTGCTGAAGACTGGGGTAAAGTCATTTTCTCTGATGAATCCCCTTTCCGATTGTTTGGGGCATCCGGAAAACACCTTGTCCGGAGAAGACAAGGTGAGTCCTACCATCAGTCCTGTGTCATGCCAACAGTAAAACATCCTGAGACCATTCATGTGTGGGGTTGCTTCTCAGCCAAGGGAGTGGGCTCACTCACAATTTTGCCTAAGAAAACAGCCATGAATAAAGAATGGTACCAACACATCCTCCGAGAGCAACTTCTCCCAACCATCCAAGAACAGTTTGGTGCATGATCAAGCACCTTGCCATAAGGCAAAAGTTATAACTAAGTGGCTCAGGGAACAAAACATCGACATTTTGGGTCCATGGCCAGGAAACTTCCCAGACCTTAATCCCATTGAGAACTTGTGGTCGATCCTCAAGAGGCAGGTGGACAAACAAAAACCCACAAATATGGACAAACTCCAAGCATTGATTATGCAAGAATGGGCTGCCATCAGTCAGGATGTGGCCCAGAAGTTAATTGACAGCATGCCAGGGCGGATTGCAGAGGTCTTGAAAAATATGGGTCAACACTGCAAATATTGACTCTTTGCATAAACTTAATGTAATAGTCAATAAAAGCCTTTGACACTTATGGAATGCTTGTAATTATACTTCAGTATACCATAGTAACATCTGACAAAAATATCTCATAACACTGAAGCAGCGAACTTTGTGAAGACCAATACTTGTGTCATTCTCAAAACGTTTGACCACAACTGTATAGAACATTTTGGCTATTGCAAATAGGGACTGGGCCGTTTGGCATGTCGCCCTGACCACGACTGTAGTCCAGGCAAAAGCCGGTTGTTAGTTCTGAGGTTCTGAAGTTGCTAACCAAACAGCCTGCTCGTTAATTCTTATGTTTTTGGGATGTTTTGACCCAGTCGTTCATTCCAGTCATTCCACGTCGCTATGCTAAACAAATCATTGACATGTAGTTACCCACCCGGCACACACTGGTTGAATCAGCCTGTCATTACACTTATTTCAATGTTTACAACGCTTGTTGAAATTAGATGAAAACAAGCTGTTTTTTCAAAACCACTGTATTTTCCACTAATTATTTCACGTCATAATAATGTTGTCAAATTACATTGAAACAATGTTGAATCAGCCAGTGTGGTCCTAGTGGGTCTAGCTAACAGAGGTTCAATGATGATGATAGACAAGAAATTCAATAAATAATGATTTATACCCCCTAAGGTCGATGTCTGCTGGAAATCAAATCAAATAATCCATGAGTTTAAACTACTCCGGGTTTTTTTACGTCTCAATCCACTACATCCGCTGATGTCGCACTTCCGCATCTGATGTGAAAGGTGGCGGAGCTTGAGCGGTGTTTGTCAGACCATGAGACATCCCGAAAAATCGGTCTTCTCACAAATTCGTCTGTAGCGTTCCGAACAGTTAATATGACCCCTCTGTGGAAAGGTGAGACTCTGTTTTGCTCTAGACGCCCACAGGACTCGTCTGAACTCGTCGTAACCCCCGGTACCAGTTGAAAAAAAAATGAATGGAAGTATATATGGAGACTGTTTAGTGGCAAAAATATGGGGTTAAATACATGTAAAAAAAAAAAAAATAATAATAATGTTTCCTGATCGTTCTTATACAGATATAGGACAGACACTTCAGAACAAACATCCTTTTGATATTTTTTTTGGGGGGGGATTATCTGTTGTTCCATGTAGTGAATCTGTTATTCAATACGTTTGTATGGGCTAATAGCAGTAAGGGCAACAATTATTTTTCATAAAATATATATGGACACACCTACTCATTCAAGGGTTTGCTTTATTTTTACTATTGTCTACATTGTAGAATAATAGTGTAGACATCAAAACTATGAAATAACACATGGAATCATGTAGGAACCAAAAAAGTGTTAAACAAATCAAAATACATTTTATTTACTTCAAATAGCCACCCTTTGCTTTGATGACAGCTTTGCACACTCTTGGCATTTTCTCAACCAGCTTCACCTGGAATGCTTTTCCAACAGTCTTGAAGGAGTTCCCATATATGATGAGCCCTTGTTGGCTGCTTTTCCTTCACTCTGCCGTCCAACTCATCCCAAACCATCTCAATTGGGTTGAGGTCGGGGGATTGTGGAGGCCAGGTCATCTGATGCAGCAGTCCATCACTCTCCTTCTTGGTAAAATAGCCCTTACACAGCCTGGAGGTGTGTTGGGTCATTGTCCTGTTGAAAAACAAATGATAGTCCCACTAAGCCCAAACCAGATGGGATGGCGTATCACTGCAGAATGCTGTGGAAGCCATGCTGGTTAAGTGTGTCTTGAATTCTAAATAAATCACAGACAGTGTCACCAGCAAAGCACCCCCTACACCATAACACCTCCTCCTCCATGCTTTACGGTGGGAACTACACCACGTCTCACAAAGACACAGCGGTTTGAACCTATAAATATCAAATTTGGACTCCAGACCAAAGGACAGATTCCCACCGGTCTAATGTCCATTGCTCGTGTTTCTTGGCCCAAGCAAGTCTCTTCTTCTTATTGGTGTCCTTTAGTAGTGGTTTCTTTGCAGCAATTCAACCATGAAGGCCTGATTCACACAGTCTCCTCTGAACAGTTGATGGTGAGATGTGTCTTTCACTTGAACTCTGTGAAGCATTTATTTGGGCTGCAATTTCTGAGGCTAGTAACTCTAATGAACCTATCTTCTGTAGCAGAGGTAACTCTGGGTCTTCCATTCCTGTGGCGGTCCTCATGAGAGCCAGTTTCATCATAGAGCTTGATGGTTTTTGCGACTGCACTTGAAGAAACTGACCTTCATGCCTTAAAGTAATGATGGACTGTCGTTTCTCTTTGGTTATTTGAGCTGTTCTTGCCATAATATGGACTTGGTCTTTTACCAAATAGGGCTATGTTCTGTATACCCCCCCTACCTTGTCACAACACAACTGATTGTCTCAAACGCATTAAGAAGGAAAGAAATTACACTAATTAACTTTTAAGAAGGCACACTTGTTAATTGAAATGCATTCCAGGTGAAGCTGGTTGAGAGTATGCCAAGAGTGTGCAAAGCTATCATCAAGGCAAAGGGTGGCCATTTGAAGAATCTCAAATATAAATTTATTTTGATTTATTTAACACTTTTTTGGCTACTACATGATTCCATATGTGTTATTTCATAGTTTTGATGTCTTCACTATTATTCTACAATGTAAAATGTTTTACAAATAAAGAAAAACCCTTGAATGAGTAGGTGTGTCCAAACTTTTGACAGGTAGTGTACATATATTATTTTATTTGATACTTCAGGGGGGTCTTAAAATTCAAAATCAAATGGCTCAATTATCCTTGGTATGACCTTCTTAAAACAATTCCATATGGGCGGCAGGTAGCTTAGTGGTTAAGAGCGTTGTGCCAGTACCCGAAAGGTCGCTGGTTCTAATCCCCGAGCAGACTAGGTGAAAAATCTGTCGATGTGCCCTTGAGCAAGGCACTTAACCCTAATTGCTCCTGTAAGTCACTCTGGATAAGAGCGTCTGCTGAATGACTAACCTGTAAATGTAGTAGAACCTTCTTAAAACAATTCCATATCGCTTAGTAGAACCCCCCCTCCTCAGGCTTAGACTCTTATGGGTTTATATATAATTTAGAAATAGGCAACAAGAACTTCAGCATATAATGATTTGGTAAGTCTCCAAAGCCCCATACACTACCCACCACTGTGACCTGTACGCTCTTGTTGGCTGGTCCTCACTACATATTCGTCGTCAAACCCACTGGCTCCAGGCCATCTATAAATCACTGCTAGGCAAATCCCCGCCTTATCTTAGCTCATTGGTCACCATAGCAGCACCCACCCGTAGTCTGCGCTCCAGCAGGTATATCTCACTGGTCATCCCCAAAGCCAACACCTCCTTTGGCCGCCATTCCTTCCAGTTCTCTGCTGCCAATGACTGGAACGAATTGCAAAAATCTATGAAGCTGGAGACACTTATCTCCCTCACTAACTTTAAGCATCAGTTGTCAGAGCACCTTACCGATCACTGCACCTGTACACAGCCCATCTGAAATTAGCCCACCCAACTACCTCATCCCTATATTGTTATTTATTTTGCTCATTTGCACCCCAGTATCTCTATTTGCACATAATCTCTTGCACATCTAGCATTCCAGTGTTAATACTATTGTAATTATTCTGCACTATAGCCTATTTATTGCCTTACCTCCATAACTTGCTACATTTGCACACACTGTATATATATTTTCTGTTGTATTTCTGACTTTATGTTTTGTTTACCCCATATGTAACTCTGTGTTGTTGTTTTTATCGCACTACTATGCTTTGTCTTGGCCAGGTCGCAGTTGTAAATGAGAACCTGTTCTCAACTGGCTTACCTGGTTAAATAAAGGTGAAATAAAATAAAATAAAAATAAAAATAAATAAATAATGTATAAATAGGCAACAACAAGCTTATTGTTGAATCAATAATATAGTTATGGAGGATAGCTAGGCTAACGTTACTTCTCCTTTGCTAGCTAGCTAGCCAACTAAAGGCAAGCTAACGCACAATCACATCAAGCGGCTGAAATGACAGCAAACTATGTGAATTTTTGTTTGTTTTACCTTCATATATATGTAGCCATTTTGTTGGATATATCCATTATAGCTAACGATCCTGATAAATGAATTTGCCTGGCTCAGAGAAGCTGTCAGTCTTGTCACGATCATATACATGACACAGTGAAAAAAAAAAAATGAAACAGGTCAGATAGGCGGAGGCTTATATTAACCACCGCTGTACCAAATCAAATGCTAGGCAAGAAGCATGGGGAAATCATGTCTTGATGCTTTTTTCCGGGGAAGATGCAGTTTATGAATGCTTGGAATCACTACTACAGAATCACTAGTCACTACCGAATCACTAGTCACTCACAACTCCAAGAAGAACTGGCATCTACCTGTAACTGGTCCTCCCATTCTCCCTCAGTCTCTCCCTCTTCCTCAGTAAGACCATCTCTGTCCCATATGCTCTCAGTGTGTTGTCAGAGGGGTGTGAGATGTGTCTTCCCTCTTTTCAGATGTCCCTTTCTCCCTCCATCCCTCTTCCCTCCTCCCTCCCTCCCTCCATCCCTCCCTCCTCTTTCCCTCCCTAGTCCCTTTAAAGACATGCTCCTTAAAATGTGTCTAACTGTCTGTCTGTCTGTCTGTCTGTCTGTCTGACTGTCTGTCTAACTGTCTCTCTGTCTGTCTGTCTGTCTGTCTGTCTGTCTGTCTGTCTGTCTGTCTGACTGTCTGTCTGTCTGACTGTCTGACTGTCTTACCTAAATTAGCCACGAAATCCCTTGTTTGAAAGCGACTGTTTTTCTGGAAGCTGTGCTGCTCCATGTCCCCCCCCCCAAAACATCCAACGTGGGCCAGCCTCCTAACATTTTGAGTTCTAGCCAATTAGCTTCAGCCCCTTGTCATTTGAGTGACAGCTAGCAAGATGCACACACAGAAGAGCGAGAGAGAGAGAGAGAGAGCGTAGTGCACATATCTATTGCATATGTGACGTAGTGCACAATTTTTGGGGACCACTTTTGGCTCTTGAATGCTACTTTCAGAACTACTGGCTAAAAAGTATACGAAAGGCTTTTTAAAGCTGGAACACACACACACACACACACACACACACACACACACACACACACACACACACACACACACACACACACACACACACACACACACACACACACACACACACACATTGTATTTCTCCTCTGCCAATCCCATTATGCTGTACCTGCCCACCCGCTTTACGGCAGACAGATTTGACGGCAGACAGATCTTTTTCCACCTGGGATGTTGCAAAGGAAACAAGGGTCACACCCGCCCACCCGCTTCACACCCGCCCACCCGCTTCACACCCCGCCCACCCGCTTCACACCCGCCCACCCCGCTTCACACCCGCCCACCCGCTTCACACCCGCCCACCCGCTTCACACCCGCCCACCCGCTTCACACCCGCCCACCCGCTTCACACCCGCCCACCCGCTTCCCACCCGCCCACCCGCTTCACACCCGCCCACCCGCTTCCCACCCGCCCACCCGCTTCACACCCGCCCACCCGCCCCACCCGCCCACCCACCCACCCGCTTGCCCCTCTCTCCCCTCCGCTCCGTCTCTGGCTGTGCCCCCTGTTTACTTTGGAACACCCCAGGTGTAAAGGTTCTGTCTGCCGTCAAATCAACCCATTGTCTCTCCGCTCCGGGGCTCCGGGAGATGGACATCCATTCCACCATCCTCTGCTCTGAAAAATAACCAAACCCTATTCAGTCAGACCTAATGTTGTTGGCACTTGGTCAGTGGACGGGTGGGTGGGTGGGTGGGTGGGTGGATGGAATGATGGGTAGATAGATGGACGGGTGGATGGGTGGGCGGCATGGTTTCAAGGGGAAACTGTGATGGTATGGGGCATCCTTTTCCGAAATGCCCTCTCTGTCTCTCTTCATTCAGACTGGTTATGAAACTAGGCCTATGTCTAATGTTTGCACAGAGGCATCCTCTGTTCATGCATGGCTCTCCTTTAGCAGACAACAAGAGAGAGATGGAGGGAGAGAGAGAGAGAGAGGGCGAGAGGCAGACAGACAGACAGACAGACAGACAGACAGACAGACAGACAGACAGACAGACAGACAGACAGACAGACAGACAGACAGACAGACAGACAGACAGACAGACAGACAGACAGACAGACAGACAGACAGTGCTGCTCGACAGACAGACAGACAGACAGACAGACAGACAGACAGACAGACAGACAGACAGGCAGGCAGGCAGGCAGGCAGGCAGGCAGGCAGGCAGACATATAGACAGACAGACAGACAGATGGACAGACAGACAGACAGGCAGACAGTGCTGCTTGACAGACAGTCAGACAGACGCCTTGAGACATGACCTACTAGGACAAGTAAGTGAGTGGTTCATTTGGGGACAATTCACACAGACTCATAAAGTAGTTCAATTAATATGCTGTAAATATTCTCATATGTCCATTAACAGGAAAGGGGGGGTAGCTGGAGGGGGCAGTGTCTAAAGCAAGGTTACATTATCTTCACCATTGGATTGTTCATCATGAAATGTAGAGAATCACTACATTAAATCATTTTATTTTCATTTATTCTGTTATCTGGTGACTCACATTGTGGACTCATTGACTTGGGGTATGTCTCTGTTTTCTAAACACATGGAGATGCAGTAAATACTGCCATATTTACCCACTGTTCTCTTCTTGACATGTGGAACAAGCTATTCAACCTAAAAGAAGCTGCCATGTACTGTGTTATTAACTAGTAACAGTCATACTGTGTTGTTAACTAGTAACAGTCATACTGTGTTGTTAACTAGTTACAGTCATACTGTGTTGTTAACTAGTCACAGTCATACTGTGTTGTTAACTAGTTACAGTCATACTGTGTCATGAACTAGTTACAGTCATACTGTTTATTTAACTAGTAACAGTCATACTGTGTTGTTAACTAGTTACAGTCATACTGTGTTTATAACTAGTTACAGTCATACTGTGTTTATAACTAGTTACAGTCATACTGTGTTGTTAACTAGTCACAGTCATACTGTGTTGTTAACTAGTTACAGTCATACTGTGTTGTTAACTAGTTACAGTCATACTGTGTTGTTAACTAGTAACAGTCATACTGTGTTTATAACTAGTTACAGTCATACTGTGTTGTTAACTAGTCACAGTCATACTGTGTTGTTAACTAGTAACAGTCACACTGTGTTGTTAACTAGTAACAGTCACACTGTGTTGTTAACTAGTAACAGTCATACTGTGTTGTTAACTAGTAACCGATAAAACTGCTCTTGGCTCCTACCTGCTGTGTTTCTGTACATGATGGCTTTTGAATTCCTTGCTATTTTTCTCCTCTCCGTTCTAGGCCTGTCTGCTCCTCCCCTATCTTCTCCGGGCAGAGCAGGCAGGCCCGTTGCCCTAGTGACTCCTAGCAGAGCAGGCAGGCCCGTTGCCCTAGCGACTCCGAGCAGAGCAGGCAGGCCCGTTGCCCTAGTGACTCCAAGCAGAGCAGGCAGGCCCGTTGCCCTAGCGACTCCGAGCAGAGCAGGCAGGCCCGTTGCCCTAGTGACTCCAAGCAGAGCAGGCAGGCCCGTTGCCCTGGCGACTCCAAGCAGAGCAGGCAGGCCCGTTGCCCTAGCGACTCTGAGCAGAGCAGGCAGGCCCGTTGCCCTAGCGACTCCGAGCAGAGCAGGCAGGCCCGTTGCCCTAGCGACTCCGAGCAGAGCAGGCAGGCCCGTTGCCCTAGCGGCTCCGAGCAGAGCAGGCAGGCCCGTTGCCCTAGCGACTCCAAGCAGAGCAGGCAGGCCCGTTGCCCTAGCGACTCCGAGCAGAGCAGGCAGGCCCGTTGCCCTAGTGACTCCAAGCAGAGCAGGCAGGCCCGTTGCCCTAGCGACTCCGAGCAGAGCAGGCAGGCCCGTTGCCCTAGTGACTCCAAGCAGAGCAGGCAGGCCCGTTGCCCTAGCGACTCCGAGCAGAGCAGGCAGACCTGTTGCCCTAGCGACTCCAGACTCCACACAGACACAGCGTGTATACATGCTGCTCCAGAGCCAGTACTTTTCATTTGCACATTGTCTCTCATTCATATTCGCTTGTAAATATCGAAACCACCAAAAATGACATTTGGTAGCTCTTACCTGCAGTGCATTTGGAAAGTATTAAGACTTTTTCCACATTATATTACGTTACAGCCTTATTCTTTAAATCTACACACAATACCCCATAACGAGAAAGCGAAAACAGGTTTTTAGAAATGTTTGCACATTTATAAGAAATTTTAAACAGAAATACCTTATTTACATAACTATTCAGACCCTTTGGAATCCACCTGTGGTAAATTAAATTGATTGGACATGATTTGGAAAGGCACACCTGTCTATATAAGGTCCCACAGTTGACAGTCATTGTCAAAGCAAAAAGCAGACAGAATTGTGTCGAGGCACAGATCTGGGGAAGGGTATCAAAATATTTCTGCAGCTTTAAAGGTCCCCAAGAACACGGTGGCCTCTATCATTCTAAAATGGAAGAAGTTTGGAACCACCAAGACTCGGGGGAGAAGGGCCTTGGTCAGGGAGGTGACCAAGAACCCGATGGTCACTCTGACAGAGCTCCAGAGTTCCTCTGTGGAGATGGGAGAACCTTCCAGAAGGACAACCATCTCTGCAGCGCTCCACCAATCAGGCCTTTATGGTAGAGTGGCCAGACGGAAGCCACTCTTCAGTAAAAGGCACATGACAGCTCGCTTGGAGTTGAATGCCGAGCGTCACGTCTGGAGGAAACCTGGCACCATACCTACTGTGAAGCATGGTGGTGGCAGCATCATGCTGTGGGGATGTTTTTCAGCAGCAGTGACTGGGAGATTAGTCAGGATTGAGAGAAAGATGAACGGAGCAAAGTACAGAGAGATTCTTGATGAAAACCTGCTCCAGAGCTCTCAGGACCTCAGACTAGGGTGAAGGTTCACCTTCCAACAGGAAAACAACCCTGAGCACACAGCTAAGACAACACAGGAGTGGCTTCGCGACCCGTCTCTGAAAGTCCTTGAGTTGCCCAGCCAGAGCCCGGACTTGAACCCGATCTAAAATCTCTGGAGAGACCTGATAATAGCTGTGCAGCAACGCTCCCCATCCAACCTGACAGAGCTTGAGAGGATCTGCAGAAAAGAATGGGAGAAACTCCCCAAATACAGGTGTGCCAAGCTTGTAGCGTCATACCCAAGAAGACTCAAGGCTGTAATCGCTGCCTACGGTGCTTCAACAAAGTATTGCGTAAAGGGTCTGAATACTTATGTAAATGTTATTTTCAGTTTTTTATTTTTAATAAATTAGCAAAATGTTCTAAAAACATGTTTTTGCTTTGTCATTATGGGGTATTGTGTGTTGATTGATGAGGGGGGAAAAAAACAATTTAGTCAATTTTAGAATAAGGCTGTAATGTAACAAAGTGTGGAAAAAGTCAAGGGGTCTGAATACTTTCCGAATGCACTCTATGTATAACTTTATAAGCTGGACTGGCTCTCTTTGCAAAAAAAAATGTTTCATTTGCTCTCGTTAGCATATTTAGCTAGCAGCCTCCATGGAAATTCACTTTTACTTGTGCTAATTTTGTTAGGTTTCTTGTAATAGATGCCCAATGTTTACTTCTTTGTGTTCTTTGGCGCCCCCTTGTGTACTAAGCCGGTAATACCGTAAATCCCGGGATGAGAGAAGAACCCTAGCGTGCACATACACACACACACACACACGCACACACGCAGGCACGCACACACACACACACACACACACACACACACAAACACACACACACACACACACACACACACACACACCATACACACACACACACACACACACACACACACACACACACACACACACACACACAGCCTCAATACTTAGGTGTATAACCCTCCATAGGATATTGATACATGCCTCAATACTTAGGTGTATAACCCTCTATAGGATATTGATAAATGCCTCAATAATTAGGTGTATAACCCTCTATAGGATATTGATACATGCCTCAATAATTAGGTGTATAACCCTCTATAGGATATTGATACATGCCTCAATACTTAGGTGTATAACCCTCTATAGGATATTGATAAATGCCTCAATAATTAGGTGTATAACCCTCTATAGGATATTGATACATGCCTCAATAATTAGGTGTATAACCCTCTATAGGATATTGATACATGCCTCAATAATTAGGTGTATAACCCTCTATAGGATATTGATACATGCCTCAATAATTAGGTGTATAACCCTCTATAGGATATTGATACATGCCTCAATAATTAGGTGTATAACCCTCTATAGGATATTGATACATGCCTCAATACTTAGGTGTATAACCCTCTTCAGGAACATTAAACATACCACAATACTCAGTGGTATAGGGCTCTATAGGATAATGATACATGCCTCAATACTCAGTAGTATAGGGCTCTAGTGCCCTCAAACTCAACTCTGGACCTCGAAGCCAGTTCCACTGCATTGTTTCATTGTTTCCCTCTAATCAGGGACTGATTGAGACCTGGGACACCAGGTGGGTGCAATTAATTATCAGGTATAACAGAAAATCAGCAGGCTCCTGCTCTATAGGATAATGATACACAAATGTGCACCAACATGCAAGAATAGTTGCTTCACAATGTGTACATTGTCAGTTCTCATAGCATGGTGTGGCATGTTGTAGGGGTTTGGACCATGTTTGAGAAACCCAGGCACTGTACATCAATAACCCAAGTTTAGTGACATTAAAGGGACAATCCTTAATTCATTTTTTTTAACCAGATGGCAGCCCCACCACTTTTGATTTGCTATAAAGCTGAGGGAGGGGATGGGGCTGGAGATATTTAACTACTCTCAAATTAATTGATGGAACCGCCATAAATATTGCATATTTTACCTTTATGAACATGAGAACCTCAAGTTTGTTTTTGAAAAAGCAAAGCAGAGACATTTTTACAGTTCAGGTGTTGTCATCAAAGAGACAGTGGAATCTGTTACACATCCATGTGTTGTCATCCGAGAGCCAAAGGTTGAGGCTGCGCTGCCAATGTAGTTATATAGGACTCACACAGTACACAGTACACAGTACACAGTACACAGTACACAGCACACAGTACACAGCACACAGCACACAGCACACAGTACACAGTACACAGTACACAGTACACAGCACACAGCACACAGCACACAGTACACAGTACACAGTACACAGTACACAGCACACAGCACACAGCACACAGCACACAGCACACAGTACACAGCACACAGCACACAGGACACAGTACACAGTACACAGTACACAGTACACAGTACACAGTACACAGCACACAGTACACAGTACACAGTACACAGTACACAGGACACAGGACACAGGACACAGCCCACAGCCCACAGTACACAGGACACAGTACACAGTACACAGTACACAGTACACAGTACACAGGACACAGGACACAGTACACAGGACACAGTACACAGTACACAGGACACAGGACACAGTACACAGTACACAGTACACAGTACACAGTACACAGGACACAGTACACAGTACACAGTACACAGGACACAGTACACAGTACACAGTACACAGTACACAGTACACAGCACACAGTACACAGTACACAGTACACAGTACACAGTACACAGCACACAGGACACAGTACACAGTACACAGTACACAGTACACAGGACACAGCACACAGCACACAGTACACAGTACACAGTACACAGCCCACAGTACACAGCCCCGACTCAGTCTAGCTCGTCAAGGATTCTACCCTGCTCCGGCATCAATGTCAGGAGACGTCATTGGAATGGTTTCCAGCAACGCTGACGTCTTGTTTGATTCATAACCTGCCTGTTATTATCACAGCATGCTGTTATTTTTCAATTCCCAACATGTTGCGGCGGCTGGCATGGCATGGCCTACATCACCAGCACAGATGAGCTTTATGGAATGAAAACACAAAGAAGACTACTGACGTGGTTACTTGCCTTGTGGGCACGCCATCAACGCATCCCTTCAATAACGACCCCGAGATTTGAGATGTATTATTACACTGTTCTAATGATCTAATTTAAATCCTATTCATGTTGGGGAAATATAAAACATGACCCACCAAATGTCCTTTTTTGAATAGATGCCCACTAGTTGGTGAGGTTTAAAGAATCAGACGTCCAAATGCTAGGGGACATTTCATCTGGTAGTGTTTGTCGTTAACAGCTTTACCTCTAAAACCCACATCAAGTTGCAGAATTCCACAACGACAACCACGTTACAGGGGAAGAGGGAGGAGGGAGTCCCTCTCTCGTGATTGGTCTGTTCCTGCAGTGAAGCCGCCTGGGACGTCCTGAACTTGTATAAACTCTTTGTGTTGAGCTACTGCAGTGCAGAGCCTGTTCCCCTGGGGGTCCTGCAGAGCGTTGAGCGGTCAATGACCTGCCTTTATCAATCTGTCAGCCCTAGGCTGCTGGCAAGCCTTGAGTCTGTAGTCTGTAGTCTGTAGTCTGATTAGGATATACAGCTGGCACTATCAATCCTGTGGCCTGGAGCCTGAGGACGAGGAATACACTGCTAATAACACTGTCAGTAGCCTGAATCAGTAGCTTCACTGTATTACATCATCTGGTATTGGACTGGTAAGAAAAGTTGTTGCACAGGGGTTGAGGTTTTCCTGAGTAGAGAGAGAGAGAGAGAGAGAGAGAGAGAGAGAGAGAGAGAGAGAGAGAGAGAGAGATAGAGAGAGAGAGAGAGAGAGAGTGAGAGAGAGAGAGAGAGAGAGAGAGAGAGAGAGAGAATGCATTATTTGATACCCAGTTGCATTGATAAGGAGCTTTTCACTGTCCTCCCTCCACCTCCTCCACTCCTCATCTCTTCCACTCATCCTCTCCTCCAATCACTTCTCCTCCACTCCCTCCACTCCTCTCCTCTTCTCCTCCTCTCCTGTACTCCCTCCACTTCTCCCCTCCTCTCCTCCACTCACTCCCCTTCTGCTCCCCTAACTCCTCCAGTCCACTCTCTCCTCTTCTCCTCCTCTCCTGTACTCCCTCCACTTCTCCCCTCCTCTCCTCCACTCACTCCCCTTCTGCTCCCCTAACTCCTCCAGTCCACTCTCCCCTCTTCTCCTCCTCCCCTCCTCTCCTCCACTCACTCCCCTTCTGCTCCCCTAACTCCTCCAGTCCACTCTCCCCTCTTCTCCTCTTCTCCTCCTCTCCTCCACTCACTCCCCTTCTGCTCCCCTAACTCCTCCAGTCCACTCTCCCCTCTTCTCCTCTTCTCCCCCTCTCCTCCACTCACTCCCCTTCTGCTCCCCTAACTCCTCCAGTTCAGTCTCTCCTCTTCTCCTCCTCTCCTCCTCCCCTCCTCTCCTCCACTCACTCCCCTTCTGCTCCCCTAACTCCTCCAGTCCACTCTCTCCTCTTCTCCTCCTCTCCTCCTCCCCTCCTCTCTCTGCTCCACAGTAACCTATAACAGAATAAAGGTCCATACATTCTCAACATCTTAGTAGCAGGAGACAGGCAGACAGCGTTACAGCATTGTGCTCCCATATTTGCATAATACACTGACATTAAACCATGTTTATAATGAGCCAAGGGGACCAATAGAATGCCCTGTGAGCCACGATAAGTAGCATCCGTGTGTTGCCAAGGGGACCAATAGAATGCCCTGTGAGCCACGATAAGTAGCACCCGTGTGTTGCCAAGGGGACCAATAGAATGCCCTGTGAGCCACGATAAGTAGCACCCGTGTGTTGCCAAGGGGACCAATAGAATGCCCTGTGAGCCACGATAAGTAGCACCCGTGTGTTGCCCCCTTCTATGTATTCCACACACAGGGAGACACACACAGAGACACACACAGGGAGACACACAGGGAGACACACACAGGGAGACACACAGGGAGACATACACAGAGACACACACAGAGACACACACAGGGAGACACACACAGAGACACACACAGGGAGACACACAGGGAGACACACAGGGAGACATACACAGAGACACACACAGAGACACACACAGGGAGACACACACAGAGACACACACAGGGAGACACACAGGGAGACACACACAGAGACACACAGGGAGACAAACACAGGGAGACAAACACAGAGACACACACAGAGACACACACAGAGACACACACAGGGAGACACACAGGGAGACACACAGGGAGACACACAGGGAGACACACAGGGAGACACACACAGGGAGACAAACACAGAGACACACACAGGGAGACACACAGGGAGACATACACAGAGACACACACAGGGAGACACACAGGGAGACACACAGGGAGACACACAGGGAGACACACACAGGGAGACAAACACAGTGACACACACAGAGACACACACAGGGAGACACACAGGGAGACACACACAGAGACACACACAGAGACACACACAGGGAGACACACAGGGAGACACACACAGGGAGACATACAGGGAGACACACACAGGGAGACAAACACAGGGAGACATACAGGGAGACACACAGGGAGACACAGAGGGAGACACATTGGGAGACACAGAGAGACACACACAGAGAGACACAGAGAGAGACACACAGGGAGATACACAGGGAGACACACAGGGAGACACATTGGGAGACACACACAGGGAGACACACTGGGAGACAAACACAGGGAGACACAGAGAGAGACACACAGAGAGACACAGAGAGAGACACACAGGGAGATACACAGGGAGACACACAGGGAGACACAGAGAGACACACAGGGAGATACATACACAGAGACGCACAGGGAGCCACACACAGGGAGACACACACAGCGAGACAGAGAGACACACAGAGAGACACACTGGGAGCAGGAGGATATTTCAGGAGGCACGTGGCGCTGGGCGCTAGCCACCCGACCAGCCCCCCGACCCCGCCACCCGACCAGCCCCCCGACCCGCCACCCAACCAGCCCCCCGACCCACCACCCGACCCACCACCTGACCCCGCCACCCGACCCCACCACCCGACCCACCACCCTACCCCGCCACCCGATCCGCCGCTACAGTGACAGAGCTGTGTGAATGTTCCAGCAGACTTTGGCTGTTTCACAAATGGCACCCTATTCCCTATATAGTACACTACTTTTGACCAGAGCCATATGGACCCAGATCAAAAGTAGTGCACTATATAGGGGATAGGGTGCCATTTGGGATATATTATCTGATTCTGCCCTATTAACCACGGCTGGTCGACGCTGGGACAGTCGGAGGGTTGTTTCCAAACCCTCCGACTCTCCTTGTTGTATGTTTGTTGGGCTTGTTTATTTTAAAACGCCTTGCTCCATGGGTAAACATTTCATGGTTACCAGACAGGTTTTCTGTTGATATTTGGGTCTGGATCTACTGTAAGGTCTGGATCTACTGTAAGGTCTGGATCTACTGTAAGGTCTGGATCTACTGTAAGGTCTGGATCTACTGTAAGGTCTGGATCTACTGTAATCTGGATCTACTGTAAAGCTACTTAGCCAGCAATACTTGGTACGTCTCCAGGGGAAGAGTTCAATTGAAAGAGATTGTAGGTATACACACAAATCTCCCTCTGACATGTTCTTCTAGGTTAACTATGTAGTTCTGACTGACATGATCATCACCTAATGATGTTAAGACAATTTAGAAGACACACACCTCTAGCATAGAAGAAGACATTGTTCAGTCTGTGGGACTCTGTCCCCTGGCCTAGCTCCTTGGTGGTCCTGGTGATATCACCTCGTTGTTCAGTCTGTGGGTCCCCTGGCCCAGCTCCTTGGTGGTCCTGGTGATATCACCTCGTTGTTCAGTCTGTGGGTCCCCTGGCCCAGCTCCTTGGTGGTCCTGGTGATATCACCTCGTTGTTCAGTCTGTGGGTCCCCTGGCCCAGCTCCTTGGTGGTCCTGGTGATATCACCTCGTTGTTCAGTCTGTGGGTCCCCTGGCCCAGCTCCTTGGTGGTCCTGGTGATATCACCTCGTTGTTCAGTCTGTGGGTCCCCCTGGCCCAGCTCCTTGGTGGTCCTGGTGATATCACCTCGTTGTTCAGTCTGTGGGTCCCCTGGCCCAGCTCCTTGGTGGTCCTGGTGATATCACCTCGTTGTTCAGTCTGTGGGTCCCCTGGCCCAGCTCCTTGGTGGTCCTGGTGATATCACCTCGTTGTTCAGGCTGGCTCGTAGTCGTGACACAGTGCTCTGCATGGGTCCACATTAAATATCATTAAAGAGAATACCTGGGATTATTATGTAACTTTCAGTGGCAATCTTTTACATTTTTCCACCCTCTGCCGGGAAAACTGAGGCGGCAAAACTGCTTTTGAAGACCGATATTCACTCTTTATTTATATCATTGCGAGGGCATAGGCCTGCTCTGGACTCTATGGTTGAATGCAGGGTTAGGAGAGTGCTCTAAGTAATTGGGCACTTCTGAAATCAGCCACAAGGCCTCAAGTGGGAACAACAGGCCATGTTTACTTATCTGCATACATTATGTGTGTGTGTGTGTGCGTGTGTGTGTGTGTGTGTGTGTGTGTGTGTGTGTGTGTGTGTGTGTGTGTGTGTGTGTGTGTGTGTGTGTGTGCGTGTGCGTGGGCGTGTGCGTGTGCGTGTGTGTGTGTATGCATATCAGATATATTTTGGGTGCATTACCGAATGTGTGTGTTTCATATTATTTTCTACGAGTATGGAGTCCTGCTTTCTTTCCCTCCTAACTGGAGACATTATCAGTTAAACATGTTTCAGCCATTTATTCTCCTTAGAACAAAGATATACAGGAAGAGGAAAAGCTTGCGTCCTAAATAGCACCCTATTCCCTATATAGTGCACTACTTTTGACCAGAGCCCATAGGGAATAGGGCTCCATTTGGGATGCTAACCTAAGACTGCATCAGACCAGATACTGTGCATTTGGAAAGTATTCAGACCCCTTGACTCTTTCCACATTTTGTTACGTTACAGCCTTATTCTAAAATGAATTTAAAAAATAAAAAATCCTCATCAATCTACACACAATACGCCATAATGACAAAGCAAATACAGTTTTTTAGAACATGTTCCACATTTATTAAAAATAAAAGTATTCAGACCCTTTACTCAGTACTTTGTTGAAGCACCTTTGGCAGCGATTACAGCCTCAAGTCTTCTTGGGTATGACGCTACAAGCTTGCCACACCTGTATTTGGGGAGTTTCTCCCATTCTTCTCTGCAGATCCTCTCAAGCTCTGTCAGGTTGGATGGGGAGCGTCGCTGCACAGCTATTTTCAAGTCTCTCCAGAGATGCTTGATCGGGTTCAAGTCCAGGCTCTGACTGGGCCACTCAAGGTCATTCAGAGACTAGTCCTGAAGCCATTCCTGCGTTGTCTTGGCTGTGTGCTTAGGGTCATTGTTGTTACAGATGAAAACTCTCTTGGTAAATAGTGTGGTCTACAGCTTATCATGAGATACTCAGGCGAGCAAAACCTTGAGACTTCCTTAATATTAGATTTTGTGCACCAGCTGTTGTTTACAAATATACACAGACCGCCACCCCTTGTCTTACCGGAGTCAGCCGTTCTATCCTGCCGATGTAGCGTATATCCCGCCAGCTGTATGTTGTCCATGTCGTCGTTCAGCCACGACTCGGTGAAACATAAGATATTACAGTTTTTAATGTCCCGTTGGTGGATATCCGTGATCGTAGCGCGTCTATTTTGTTATCCAATGATTGTACGTTGGCCAATAGGACTGATGGTAGAGGCAGATTACCCACTCGCCGTCGGATCCTTACAAGGCACCCCGACCTACGTCCCCGATATCTCCGTCTCTTTCTCCTGCGAATGACGGGGATTTGGGCCTTGTCGGTTGTCTGAAGTAAATCCTTTGCGTCCGACTCGTTAAAGAAACAATCTTCGTCCAGTTCGAGGTGAGTAATCGCTGTCCTGATATCCAGAAGCTCTTTTCAGTCAAAAGAGACGGTGGCAGAAACATTATGTACAAAATAAGTTACAAATAACATGAAAAAACACACAAAGAGCACAATTGGTTAGGAGCCCGTAAAACGGCAGCCATCTCCTCCGGCGCCATTATTTATTTGATTTGATTTGATTTGGAAGGTGACTCTTCGCCCCAGTCTGAGGTCCTGAGTGCTCTGGAGCAGGTTTTCATCAAGGATCTCTCTGTACTTTGCTCCGTTCATCTTTCCCTCGATCCTGACTAGTCTCCCAGTCCCTGCTGCTGAAAGATATCACCACAGCATGATGCTGCCACCACCATGCTTCACCGTAGGAATGGTGCCAGGTTTCCTCCAGACGTGACAATTGGCATTCAGGCCAAAGAGCTCAATCTTGGTTTTATCAGACCAGAGAATCTTGTTTCTCATGGTCTGAGAGTCCTTTAGGTGCCTTTTGGCAAACTCCAAGCGGGCTGTCATGTGCCTTTTACTGAGGAGTGGCTTCTATCTGGCCACTCCACCATAAAGGCCTGATTGGCGGAGTGCTGCAGAGATGGTTGTCCTTCTGGAAGGTTCTCCCATCTCCTCAGAGGAACTCTGGAGCTCTATCAGAGCAGCCATTGGGTTCTTGGTCACCTCCCTGACCAACGCCCTTCTCCCCAATTGCTCAGTTTGGCCGGGAGGCCAGCTCTAGGAAGAGTCTTGGTGGTTCCAAACTTCTTCCATTTAAGAATGATGGAGGCCACTGTGTTCTTGGGGACCTTCAATGCTGCAGACATGTTTTGGTACCCTTCCCCAGATATGTGCTTCGACACAATCCTGTCTCGGAGCTCTACGGACAATTCCTTTGATTTCAATGCTTGGTTTTTGCTCTGACATGTACTGTCATCTGTGGGACCTTATATAGACAGGTGTGTGCCTTTCCAAATGTTGTCCAATCAATCGAATTTACCACAGGTGGACTCCAATCAAGTTGTAGAATCATCTCAAGGATGATCAATGGAAACAGGATATACCTGAGCTCAATTTCGAGTCTCATAGCAAAGGGTCTGAATACTTTTGTCAGTAAGGTTTTTTTTATTTTTAATAAATATTCTAAATCTAAAAACCTGTTTTTGCTTTGCATTATGAGGTATTGTGTGTAGATTGATGAGGAAAACATGTAATTTAATCATTTTTAGAATAAGGCTGTAACGTAACAACATTTGGAGAAAGTCAAGGTGTCTGAATATTTTATGTTGGGCAGGAGAGAATAGATTTTTAAGGGTTTTAATATATTAATTGCACAAGAAGAAAGATGTTCATTTTTGTTTAAAGATGGTTGGTTTACCAGAAACAGCTAGTTATGATTTCAAGTCGTTGTACCAGTGATGATGTGTTGTGTTATGGGCACAAACTGTTTGAATCAATTTATTTTTTATTTAACCTTTATTTAACCAGTTAAGCCAGTTGAGAACAAGTTCTCATTTACAACTGGGACCTGGCCAAGATAAAACAAAGCAGTGCGATAAAAACAACAACACAGAGTTACATATGGGGTAAACAAAACATAAAGTCAAAAATACAACAGAAAATATATATACAGTGTGTGCAAATGTAGCAAGTTATGGAGGTAAGGCAATAAATAGGCCATAGTGCAAAATAATTACAATTAGTATTAACACTGTAGTGATAGATGTGCAAGAGATGATGTGCAAATAGAGATACTGGGGTGCAAAAGAGCAAAATAAATAACTATATGGGGATGAGGTAGTTGGGTGGGCTAATTACAGATGGGCTGTGTACAGGTGCAGTGATCGGTAAGCTGCTCTGACAACTGATGCTTAAAGACAGTGAGGGAGATAAGAGTCTCCAGCTTCAGAGATTTTTGCAATTTGTTCCAGTCATTGGCAGCAGAGAACTGGAAGGAATGGCGGCCAAAGGAGGTGTTGGCTTTGGGGATGACCAGTGAGATATACCTGCTGGAACGCATACTACGGGTGGGTGTTGCTATGGTGACCAATGAGCTAAGATAAGGCGGGGATTTGCCTAGCAGTGATTTATAGATGACCTGGAGCCAGTGGGTTTGACGACGAATATGTAGTGAGGACCAGCCAATGAGAGCGTACAGGTCACAGTGGTGGGTAGTATATGGGGCTTTGGAGACAAAACGGATGGCACTGTGATAGACTACATCCAATTTGCTGAGTAGAGTGTTGAAGGCTATTTTGTCAATCCCCTGTAGCTGAATTGGTAGAGCATGGCACTTGTAACGCCAGGGTAGTGGGTTCAATCCCCGGGACCACCCATACGTAAAAATTTATGCACGCATGACTTTAAGTCGCTTTGGATAAAATGGTATTATATATAAAATAATATTATACGGATCAGTAGGATAGTCAGTTTTACGAGGGCATGTTTAGCAGCATGAGTGAAGGAGGCTTTGTTGCGAAATAGGAAGCCGATTCTAGATGTAACTTTGGATTGGAGATGCTTAATGTGAGTCTGTAAGGAGAGTTTACAGTCTAACCAGACACCTAGGTATTTGTAGTTGTCCACATATTCTAAGTCAGACCCGCCGAGAGTGGTGATTCTAGACGGGTGGGCGGGTGCCAGCAGCGTTCGGTTGAAGAGCATGCATTTAGTTTTACTAGTGTTTAAGAGCAGTTGGAGGCTACTGAAGGAGTGTTGTATGGCATTGAAGCTCGTTTGGAGGTTTGTTAAAACAGTGTCCAATGAAGGGCCAGATGTATACAAAATGGGGTCGTCTGCGTAGAGGTAAATCTGAGAGTCACCGGCAGCAAGAGCGACATCATTGATATACACAGAGAATAGAGTCGGCCCGAGAATTGAACCCAATGTTGTTTCAACATCATTTGTCAACGTATGGTGACGTGAAATCTACGTGGAAAATACATTTGATTTTAAAAAATGTAATCAACTGTTGTTTTGACGGTTACATTTCAACCACAGGATTATGTCATCATGGTAACCAATTTTCAACATAGTCAAACCTTAAAATATGTTGAATTTGTACCTGTGAAACAACATTATATCCACTATCAGAAAAAAAGAAACTAAGCTGAGCAGCACCTCCTACTGGAGAGTCAATCTACCTACAACTATTCTTTGGTCTCCCATCCAAGGTTTTAACCAATCCCAGCCCTGCTTTGTTTTATTTTATTTATTTTATAGGGGGTAGATCAGCTTTAATATTGCAGATAGATTGTAACTTCCATCAATGTTATAGTCTGCATCACTTCCTATCCCCCATATTTACAGTGAGGGGAAAAAAGTATTTGATCCCCTGCTGATTTTGTACGTCTGCCCACTGACAAAGACATAATCAGTCTATAATTTTAATGGTAGGTTTATTTGAACAGTGAGAGACAGGATAACAACAACAAAAATCCAGAAAAACGCATGTCAAAAATGTTATGAATTGATTTGCATTTTAATGAGGGAAATAAGTAGTTGACCCCTCTGCAAAACATGACTTAGTACTTGGTGGCAAAACCCTTGTTGGCAATCACAAAGGTCAGACGTTTCTCAGGAGGGATTTTGTCCCACTCCTCTTTGCAGATCTTCTCCAAGTTATTAAGGTTTCAAGGCTGACGTTTGGCAACTCGAACCTTCAGCTCCCTCCACAGATTTTCTATGGGATTAAGGTCTGGAAACTGGCTAGGCCACTCCAGGACCTTAATGTGCTTCTTCTTGAGCCACTCCTTTGTTGCCTTGGCCGTGTGTTTTGGGTCATTGTCATGCTGGAATACCCATCCACAACCAATTTTCAATGCCCTGGCTGAGGGAAGGAGGTTCTCACCCAAGATTTGACGGTACATGGCCCCGTCCATCGTCCCTTTGATGCGGTGAAGTTGTCCTGTCCCCTCAGCAGAAAACACCCCGAAAGCATAATGTTTCCACCTCCATGTTTGACGGTGGGGATGGTGTTCTTGGGGTCATAGGCAGCATTCCTCCTCCTCCAAACACGGCGAGTTGAGTTGATGCCAAAGAGCTCCATTTTGGTCTCATCTGACCACAACACTTTCACCCAGTTCTCCTCTGAATCATTCAGATGTTCATTGGCAAACTTCAGACGGGCCTGTATATGTGCTTTCTTGAGCAGGGGGACCTTGCGGGCGCTGCAGGATTTCAGTCCTTCACGATGTAGTGTGTTACCAATTGTTTTCTTGGTGACTATGGTCCCAGCTGCCTTGAGGTCATTGACAAGATCCTCCCGTGTAGTTCTGGGCTGATTCCTCACCGTTCTCATGATCATTGCAACTCCACGAGGTGAGATCTTGCATGGAGCCCCAGGCCGAGGGAGATTGACAGTTCTTTTGTGTTTCTTCCATTTGCAAATAATCGCACCAACTGTTGTCACCTTCTCACCAAACTGCTTGGCGATGGTCTTGTAGCCCATTCCAGCCTTGTGTAGGTCTACAATCTTGTCCCTGACATCCTTGGAGAGCTCTTTGGTCTTGGCCATGGTGGAGAGTTTGGAATCTGATTGATTGATTGCTTCTTTGGACAGGTGTCTTTTTAAGAGTGTGCTCCTAATCTCAGATCGTTACCTGTATAAAAGACACCTGGGAGCCAAAAATCTTTCTGATTGAGAGGAGGTGAAATACTTATTTCCCTCATTAAAATGCAAATCAATTTATAACATTTTTGACATGCGTTTTTCTGGATTTTTTTGTTGTTGTTCTGTCTCTCACTGTTCAAATAAACCTACCATTAAAATTATAGACTGATCATGTCTTTGTCAGTAGGCAAACGTACAAAATCAGCAGGGGATCAAATACGTTTTTCCCTCACTGTATATACATACATACACATACATACATATAAATACATATATATATATATATATATATATATATACATATCCTTTAAAAATATATATTTTCCTTTATTACTTTCCAACCCCACCACCCCTTCCCTAATTGGAGTAAACTAGTGAACAACAATGCTTAGGCCTCTACTTCCAGCATATACATACTATATACATTTTATGGACACAGTCAATTTTACAATAATTCTATCTTGTTTGTTTTTACTCCTGAACTTCTTCTACTCTCAACCTCTCCGATCATTTTCATGATGTCCATCCAGTTTGCCTCTACATGCCATATCCCCCAAACTGTGCTCTTTTCAACATATATACTTATTATGGACACAGTATGTTTTACATTAGTTATCTTGTTGTTATTATTTGTTGTTATTTGTTATTAGTCCCATCCTTCAGCTCTATTCAACACCTCCCATCTATCTCTTAACACCATCCATATTGGATTTCTATTTGCCATATATTTCTCAACTGTGTTGTGATGTTTCACAAAAGTTCTGAACCTTTCGATTCTCATTGTTTCTACAGATTGTAAATTGAAAATAAACATTTTTGCTAAAAGTATTATTATATTATTGATCTATATGGGACGGCTGTCAATCCTTTGGTCCTTAAATGAAACTGGTATACTTTTTTTATTTATCACAATTTTCTTTTTTGCTTAGCTTTGATATTTGTCACTGACTACTACCGACCTATGTGCTATCATGACAATGATTATTGAAATATCTTAATAATTGGAGATCCTAATAAATACTAAACGAAATAGATTCACTGCTGTGGCTGTTGAAGCCATTCCAAAGGGGTAGGTCTATTTAACCATACTTTATAAGTCATATATCATCAACGATACTATTTAGGTCTTTTTTTACACAGTAGCATTTGTAAAATCATCAACAGCTATTATTTTAATTCAACCCAGGGTTATAAACTGGGTGGGTTGAGCCCTGAATGCTGATTGGCTGAAAGCCGTGGTATATCAGACCGTATACCACGGGTATGACAAAAATGATAATTTTTACTGCTCTAATTACGTTGGTAACCTGTTTATAATAGCAATAAGGCAACTTGGGGGGTTTGTGGTATATGGCCAATATACCACGGCTAATGGCTGTACATTCAGGTGAGGTATACCATACCTCCTCGAGCATTATTGCTTAAATAGACAATGGGCGGCAGGTAGCTTATTGGTTAAGAGCATTGGGCCAGTAACCGAAAGGTAGCTGGTTCTAATCCCCAAGCCGACTAGGTGAAAAATCTGTCGATGTGCCCTTGAGCAAGGCACTTAACCCTAATCGCTCTGGATAAGAGCATCTGCTAAATGACCAAAATGTAAATAGGCCTAGGTTTTCAAGCTTTGGTTGATTTCAAATGTAATCATCAATATGTTGGATTCACGTCTCCAAAAATCTAAATTAAAGAATAGCATCAAATCAAACTTTAAATTGATTTGATTTAGTCCTATTCTTTAACATAGATTTTTGGTTGAGATGGAGACATGAATCCAGCTTATCAAGTATTAATTTGTAGACAAACTGGAATTAAAGCCAGATTAAGTCAGTGAATAAAATATACATCTCCTTCAAATGTTAATATTTGGTTGCGTTGACAACCAAACACAATTCAATTTCACTTTTGCAATGCAGTAAATAGCCTATTAACTTGTCGACAAGTTAAGGAATTCTATGTTGTATTCACGTCTCCAACTAAACCAAAAATACAAGTTAAAGAATAGGATTAAGCCGGTAGATCAAAATGAAACTATCCAAGCATTAGATACATCTATTTTAAATGTTGACATGTTTTCCGTTGTCAACCAAACAATTCAATATGACTTTTGTAATCCAGTAAATAGCCAAAAGTTAATGCTATTTTACAAACTAATGTAACGGTATTTCTTCATGGACACATTTTGAGGTTACTGTAACTATACGTTTCTTCCTATGTTATCATAGAACGTGCGCATGTTCAACATAGCATGCAAAGGTCGCAGGTCTGTGGAAATCTTCACAATTGCAATAATGAGCATCGATCACTTACTTGCACTATGTACTTTTAATGTCATCTCAACTGCAATCCAGGTCATTTGGTTGTGCTATTAGATGAAGACCAGTGATAACACATTCATCTGTTATATAAATAAACAACATATCTGACGTTGTGTTCCCATTTCAACTTTGCTGTGCTTTTAATGGTTGAAAGTACAGTGATACATTTAGATGACAACTAAACCAAAAATCAGACATTGTTTTTCCATTGGAATTTGATTGTGCTTTTAGATGGTTGAAAAGCATAGTGAATCCCACCTCTTTAAGGAATACCTGGGATAGGATAAAGTAATCCATCTACCCTCCCCCCCCCCCCCCCCCAAATTAAAAATAAAAATAAAAATAAAAAAAAGACTGAAAACTAGAAACAATAATTGTAAAGTGGTTGTCCCACTGGCTATAAGGTGAATGCACCAATTTGTAAGTCGCTCTGGATTAGAGCGTCTGCTAAATGACGTAAATGTAAATGTAACACACTGGGAATTCAACAACATTCTGGCTGTCTTTTTGAGTGGGTGAATTAAAGTTGAAATCTCATTGATCAATGTCTCAACCAAATATTACCCACATTTCCACGTTGAAATGACGTGATGTGCCCAGTGGGATGCATCCTTTCCACTCCGGCTTTAAGAAATGTCATTTGTCAGTTGTTGTATTAAAGTTCCTAGTCTTGTTGAAACGGGGTTGAGGTGTAACACTGGTTCTTTTCACGTCGATCTCTTGCAGTTGTTATCATGTGTGCGGGAGCAGACGTTGTCCGAGAGATCATGCTAGCTGCTCATCGACGGAGGCTCACTAATGGGAGCTACATCTTCTTCAACATCGAACTCTTCAACTCCACGTCTTATGGTAACACTACTCATCAACACAACGTTCCCAGCCCTACATATACAAAAACATATATATATATATATAAACAACATGTAAAGTGTTAGTCCCGTGTTTCATGAACTGAAATAAAAGATCCCAGAAATGTTCCATACGCACAAAAACCTAATTTGTTTACATCGCTGTCAGTGAGCATTTCTCATCAGCACAACGGTCCCAGTGATATATACAGTGATGGCATGGTAACACTACCCTACTATATACAGTGATGGCATGGTAACACTACCCTACATATATACAGTGATGGCATGGTAACACTACCCTACATATATACAGTGATGGCATGGTAACACTACCCTACATATATACAGTGATGGCATGGTAACACTACCCTACATATATACAGTGATGGCATGGTAACACTACCCTACATATATACAGTGATGGCATGGTAACACTGCCCTACATATATACAGTGATGGCATGGTAACACTACCCTACATATATACAGTGATGGCATGGTAACACTACCCTACATATATACAGTGATGGCATGGTAACACTACCCTACATATATACAGTGATGGCATGGTAACACTGCCCTACATATATACAGTGATGGCATGGTAACACTACCCTACATATATACAGTGATGGCATGGTAACACTACCCTACATATATACAGTGATGGCATGGTAACACTACCCTACATATATACAGTGATGGCATGGTAACACTACCCTACATATATACAGTGATGGCATGGTAACACTACCCTACATATATACAGTGATGGCATGGTAACACTGCCCTACATATATACAGTGATGGCATGGTAACACTGCCCTATATATATACAGTGATGGCATGGTAACACTACCCTACATATATACAGTGATGGCATGGTAACACTACCCTACATATATACAGTGATGGCATGGTAACACTACCCTACATATATACAGTGATGGCATGGTAACACTACCCTACATATATACAGTGATGGCATGGTAACACTACCCTACATATATACAGTGATGGCATGGTAACACTACCCTACATATATACAGTGATGGCATGGTAACACTACCCTACATATATACAGTGATGGCATGGTAACACTACCCTACATATATACAGTGATGGCATGGTAACACTACCCTACATATATACAGTGATGGCATGGTAACACTACCCTACATATATACAGTGATGGCATGGTAACACTACCCTACATATATACAGTGATGGCATGGTAACACTACCCTACATATATACAGTGATGGCGAGGTGGCAGGTAGCCTAGCGGTTCGAGCGTTGGGCCAGTAACCAAAAGGTTGCTGCTTCAAATACCTGAGCCGACAAGGTGAAAAATATGTCGACGTGCCATTATGCAAGGCACTTAACCCTGATTTCCTCCAGGGGTGCTGTGCTACCATGGCTGACCCTGTAAAACAACACATTTCCCTAGACCTATCTGGTGTACGTGAGAATAAAACATATACTTTTTTTCTAATCAGCCTTACATATATACTGTATAGATACATGATGATGACTTCTGCTAATATACTCCCTGTTGTCTCTCTGTTTCTGATCAGACGACACACTCCCAAACATTAAAGCAGAACTGCTATGTTACTCCAACCCAGCACTAAAACAGCTGATTCAACTAATCAATAAGTCATCAAGAGATGACCCATGAGGTTTTAATACTAGGCTGGATCAAAGGCCTGCACACCATATAAATCTCCAGGTCCAGGGCTGCACTGCATGGTGACAGACAGAAACATTTCAACGTGTCAACAATTTCACCACTTTTTTTTTTGCTCTCTCTCTCCTCGTATGGTTTCCCAGGCAACGGCTCGTGGAAGCGAGGGGATAAGTACGACAGTGAGGCGCGGCAGGCGTACTCTGCCCTCAACATGGTCACGCTGCTCCGGACGGTCAAACCAGAGTTTGAGAACTTCTCCCTAGAGGTCAAGAGGTCCATCCAGAAGGCTGGCATACCGGACTGTGACGACTGTGACAATGTACGTAAGTCCACCCCGTCCCCTGTGGCTCAGTTGGTAGAGCATGGTGCTTGCAACGCCAGGGTTGTGGGTTCGATTCCCACGGGGGACCAGTATGAAAACGTATGCGCTCACTAACTGTGTGTCGCTCTGGATTAGAGTGTCTACTAAAAGAAACTGTAGCTGAACCCTCAGTGAAGGCTATGTCTGGTGAACAGTGTTAGTGACTGGCAGGCCACAACAGTTAGCCAAGGGTCTTGATCAACTAAACTGATTGATGTTGTTGAGGACAGTTCTAATGTCTTGTTGAGGACAGTCCTAATGGGTTGTCTTGTTGAGGACAGTCCTAATGGGTTGTCTTGTTGAGGACAGTCCTAATGGGTTGTCTTGTTGAGGACAGTCCTAATGGGTTGTCTTGTTGAGGACAGTCCTAATGGGTTGTCTTGTTGAGGACAGTCCTAATGGGTTGTCTTGTTGAGGACAGTCCTAATGTGTTGTCTTGTTGAGGACAGTCCTAATGTGTTGTCTTGTTGAGGACAGTCCTAATGGGTTGTCTTGTTGAGGACAGTCCTAATGGGTTGTCTTGTTCAAGACAGTCCGAATGTCCTAGAAATCTTGTTACTGTAACTTTCACTTTCTCCACATCCTTGAAAGCGTGCAGATTTATATTGACATTCTCAGGTGATTTATATTGACATTCTCAGGTGATTTATATTGACATTCTCAGGTGATTTATATTGACATTCTCAGGTGATTTATATTGACATTCTCAGGTGATTTATATTGACATTCTCAGGTGATTTATATTGACATTCTCAGTTGATTTATATTGACATTCTCAGGTGATTTATATTGACATTCTCAGGTGATTTATATTGACATTCTCAGGTGATTTATATTGACATTCTCAGGTGTATATTTAAGTATGAAATACATGGCTGTCTACGCTAAGCCAAGCGATGTGTGTGTGTGTGTGTGTGTGTGTGTGTGTGTGTGTGTGTGTGTGTGTGTGTGTGTGTGTGTGTGTGTGTGTCTGTAGTGTGTGTGTGTGTGTGTGTCTGTAGTGTGTGTGTGTGTGTGTGTGTGTGTGTGTGTGTGTGTGTGTGTGTGTGTGTGTCTGTAGTGTGTGTGTGTGTGTGTGTGTGTGTGTGTGTGTGTGTATGTGTGTGTGTGTGTGTGTGTGTGTGTGTGTGGTGGTTAGTTAATGAACATGGCCCTATTTCTATTACAGCATATTAGATGACTGTCATTCATATTCCATTCACCCAGCTCAATGTAACATCTATAAGTTTAGGCTACTACATGATACTGTAATGTTCCCTCTATCCATCATGAGGTTGCTACAACCTAACCTACGAATTAAAGTTCACAACGAAGGTGCGCACAGGTCGAGAGAAGAATGTGAGTAATCAAGGTGAGAGACAGTGACACGTTCAATACCGCCTTGTACATAATCCAAACGGGTGTAGTCATTAGTCCACGTTAATCCAAACGGGTGTAGTCATTAGTCCACGTTAATCCAAACGCGTGTAGTCATTAGTCCACGTTAATCCAAACGTGTGTAGTCATTAGTCCACGTTAATCCAAACGGGTGTAGTCATTAGTCCACGTTAATCCAAACGTGAGTAGTCATTAGTCCACGTTAATCCAAACGCGTGTAGTCATTAGTCCACATTAATCCAAACGGGTGTAGTCATTAGTCCACGTTAATCCAAACGTGTGTAGTCATTAGTCCACATTAATCCAAACGGGTGTAGTCATTAGTCCACGTTAATCCAAACGCGTGTAGTCATTAGTCCACGTTAATCCAAACGGGTGTAGTCATTAGTCCTCGTTAATCCAAACGCGTGTAGTCATTAGTCCACGTTAATCCAAACGGGTGTAGTCATTAGTCCACGTTAATCCAAACGGGTGTAGTCATTAGTCCACGTTAATCCAAACGCGTGTAGTCATTAGTCCACATTAATCCAAACGGGTGTAGTCATTAGTCCACGTTAATCCAAACGCGTGTAGTCATTAGTCCACATTAATCCAAACGGGTGTAGTCATTAGTCCACGTTAATCCAAACGCGTGTAGTCATTAGTCCACGTTAATCCAAACGCGTGTAGTCATTAGTCCTCGTTAATCCAAACGCGTGTAGTCATTAGTCCACGTTAATCCAAACGCGTGTAGTCATTAGTCCTCGTTAATCCAAACGCGTGTAGTCATTAGTCCTCGTTAATCCAAACGCGTGTAGTCATTAGTCCACGTTAATCCAAACGCGTGTAGTCATTAGTCCACATTAATCCAAACGCGTGTAGTCATTAGTCCACGTTAATCCAAACGCGTGTAGTCATTAGTCCACGTTAATCCAAACGCGTGTAGTCATTAGTCCACATTAATCCAAACGCGTGTAGTCATTAGTCCACGTTAATCCAAACGCGTGTAGTCATTAGTCCTCGTTAATCCAAACGCGTGTAGTCATTAGTCCTCGTTAATCCAAACGCGTGTAGTCATTAGTCCACGTTAATCCAAACGCATGTAGTCATTAGTCCACATTAATCCAAACGCGTGTAGTCATTAGTCCACGTTAATCCAAACGTGTGTAGTCATTAGTCCTCGTTAATCCAAACGCGTGTAGTCATTAGTCCTCGTTAATCCAAACGCGTGTAGTCATTAGTCCACATTAATCCAAACGCGTGTAGTCATTAGTCCACGTTAATCCAAACGCGTATAGTCATTAGTCCACATTAATCCAAACGCGTGTAGTCATTAGTCCACATTAATCCAAACGCGTGTAGTCATTAGTCCACGTTAATCCAAACGTGTGTAGTCATTAGTCCACATTAATCCAAACGCGTGTAGTCATTAGTCCACGTTAATCCAAACGCGTGTAGTCATTAGTCCACGTTAATCCAAACGCGTGTAGTCATTAGTCCACATTAATCCAAACGCGTGTAGTCATTAGTCCTCGTTAATCCAAACGTGTGTAGTCATTAGTCCTCGTTAATCCAAACGCGTGTAGTCATTAGTCCACATTAATCCAAACGCGTGTAGTCATTAGTCCTTGTTAATCCAAACGCGTGTAGTCATTAGTCCTCGTTAATCCAAACGCGTGTAGTCATTAGTCCTCGTTAATCCAAACGTGTGTAGTCATTAGTCCTCGTTAATCCAAACGCGTGTAGTCATTAGTCCTCGTTAATCCAAACACGTGTAGTCATTAGTCCTCGTTAATCCAAACGCGTGTAGTCATTAGTCCTCGTTAATCCAAACGCGTGTAGTCATTAGTCCTCGTTAATCCAAACGCGTGTAGTCATTAGTCCTCGTTAATCCAAACGCGTGTAGTCATTAGTCCTCGTTAATCCAAACGCGTGTAGTCATTAGTCCTCGTTAACTGTTGGACTAATGACTACACCCTAGATCAGCTAGACATGTCACTGTCTTCATTACTATCATTTCTCTCTCGACCTGTTACATTATAAACGTTCAACAAGAGTCTCTATTGGACAAATTCAACTAGGTCCCTCCCCGTTTCGTTGAACTCGCTTCCATTTAAGAAACGTTTTCAACAGAGTCGGTGGAATGAATACACCCCTGATCACCCGCACACACAGTTCACTTTCATAGCAGCCACGTACAAACAGCATCATCACTTTGCTCATTCTATAATTCCTTCTCACATCTAACATCCTCCTCTCACCTTGTGCACAACACAACAGCTGTCTGTGACCAGGCGCCAAAAACTCTCCGAGCCAAACCTTCATGTCTTAACCGCTTACCACTACACAGACTACATTGTTGTCACCATATTAACGTTATACTAGTCAACAAACTAGAACCAAAGCGTTAGTAAACTCACAATCCAATCCATGTGTACAATCACGCAGTACAGCGATTTTATGACTGCATCGTCTATCAACGATGATGACGTCGGGATGTCACAAATGATGGTTTAGCATATTTGAACTTGACTGCACCACCAGAGTGTGGCAGCACACACAGCACGGCGACATGCCAAACGGCCCAGTCCCTATTTGCAATAGCCAAAATGTTCTATACAGTTGTGGTCAAACGTTTGGAGAATGACACAAGTATTGGTCTTCACGAAGTTCGCTGCTTCAGTGTTATGAGATATTTTTGTCAGATGTTACTATGGTATACTGAAGTATAATTACAAGCATTCCATAAGTGTCAAAGGCTTTTATTGACAATTACATTAAGTTTATGCAACAAGTCAATATTTGCAGTGTTGACCCTTCTTTTTCAAGACCTCTGCAATCCGCCCTGGCATGCTGTCAATTAACTTCTGGGCCACATCCTGACTGATGGCAGCCCATTCTTGCATAATCAATGCTTGGAGTTTGTCAAAATGTGTGGGTTTTTGTTTGTCCACCCGCCTCTTGAGGATCGACCACAAGTTCTCAATGGGATTAAGGTCTGGGGAGTTTCCTGGCCATGGACCCAAAATGTAAATGTTTTGTTCCCTGAGCCACTTAGTTATCAATGTTGCCTTATGGCAAGGTGCTCCATCATGCTGGAAAAGGCATTGGTCATCACCAAACTGTTCTTGGATGCTTGGGAGAAGTTGCTCTCGGAGGATGTGTTGGTACCATTCTTTACTCATGGCTGTGTTCTTAGGCGAAATTGTGAGTGAGCCCACTACCTTGGCTGAGAAGCAACCCCACACATGAATGGTCTCAGGATGCTTTACTGTTGGCATGACACAGGACTGATGGTAGCGCTCACCTTGTCTTCTCCGGACAAGGTGTTTTCCGGATGCCCCAAACAATCGGAAAGGTGATTCATCAGAGAAAATGACTTTACCCCAGTCTTCAGCAGGCCAATCCCTGTACCTTTTGCAGAATATCAGTCTGTCCCTGATGTTTTTCCTGGAGAAAAGTGGCTTCTTTGCTGCCCTTCTTGACACCAGGCCATCCTCCAAAAGTCTTCGCCTCACTGGGCGTGCAGATGCACTCACACCTGCCTGCTGCCATTCCTGAGCAAGCTCTGCACTGGTGGTGCCCCGATCCCGCAGCTGAATCAACTTTAGGAGACGATCCTGGCTCTTGCTGGACTTTCTTGGGCGCCCTGACGCCTTCTTCACAACAATTGAACCTCTCTCCTTGAAGTTCTTAATGATCCGATAAATGGTTGATTTAGGTGCAATCTTACTAGCAGCAATATCCTTGCCTGTGAAGCATTTATGACGGCATGCGTTTCCTTGCAGGTAACCATGGTTAACAGAGGAAGAACAATGATTTCAAGCACCACCCTCTTTTTAAAGCTTCCAGTCTGTTATTATAACTCAATCAGCATGACAGAGTGATCTCCAGCCTTGTCCTCGTCAACACTCTCACCTGTGTTAACGAGAGAATCACTGACATGATGTCAGCTGGTCCTTTTGTGGCAGGGCTGAAATGCAGTGGAAATGTTTTTTGGGGGGGATTAAGTTTATTTTCATGGCAAAGAGGGACTTTGCAATTAATTGCAATTCATCTGATCACTCTTCATGACATTCTGGAGTATATGCAAATTGCCATCATCAAAACTGAGGCAGCAGACTTTGTGAAAATTAGTATTTGTGTCATTCTCAAAACTTTTGACCCAGACTGTACATGCATTACATGACCAAAAGTATGTGGACACCTTTTCATCCCAAAGGTGTTCGATGGGGTTGAGGTCAGGGCTCTGTGCAGGCCAGTGAAGTTCACCGATTTCGACAAACTATTTCTGAATGGACCTCGCTTTGTGCACGGGGGCATTGTCATGCTGAAACAGGAAAGGGCCTGCCCCAAACTGTTACCACAAAGTTGGAAGCACAGAATCGTCTAGAATGTCATTGTATGCTGTAGTGTTAAGATTTCCCTTCACTGGAACTAAGGGGCCTAGCCCAAACCATGAAAAACAGAAATTTTACGAAATGACTTGTTGGTGGCATCCTATGACTGAGCGTCCACTGGTTTGTGTGTGTCTGTGTGTGTGTCTGCGTGTGTGTCTGTGTGTGTCTGTGTGTGTGTGTGTGTGTCTGTGTGTGTGTCTGTGTGTGTGTCTGTGTGTGTGTCTGCGTGTGTGTCTGTGTGTGTCTGTGTGTGTGTGTGTGTGTCTGTGTGTGTGTCTGTGTGTGTGTCTGTGTGTGTGTGTGTGTGTGTGTTTGTGTGTGTGTGTGTGTGTGTGTGTGTGTGTGTGTGTGTGTGTGTGTGTCTGTGTGATAGCATCATTAGAACATCATCCCTGCTAGTTCTAGTGACAGGGAGACTTTGTGTAGGGTTGCATAATTCTGGAAACTTTACCTTTTCTAAAAACCAGGGAAGAGTTTCTGGAATTTAGCAACCCTAACCTTGTCTTCTCATGCTACAAACCCCATCGACCTGCGACCTGAGGAGCCAACAGAATACCTCTCCTCTCTTAGACCTACAACTCTCCTAGAACTGAGGAGCCAACAGAATACCTCTCCTCTCCTAGAACATAAATGAGAAAAAAATATAAAAACCAAACAAAGATAAAAGACGTAAAACACAATGAAAAAATATTTTGAGTGGCTTAAATAATATCATGGGCAGAAAACCCAATTCTTCTCCATTGTTCATTGAAGTTAATGGGTCATTTTTTACAAAACCTTTTAATATTGCCAATCATTTCAATTACTATTTCACTAGTACAGTGGAAAAACTCAGACATGAAATGACAACAGTGAACCATCATATTTTTGAATGAAAGATCTAATAATGAAAGAGAAGGATTGCCGTTTTGAATTTGGTCAAGTTTGTGTGGAAGAGGTGGAAAAACTATTGTTATCCATCAGTAATGATAAGCCACCAGGTATAGACAACCTTCATGGGAAACTATTGAGAATGGTAGCAGACTGTATTGCCACCAAAGCCATAGACTGTTCTCTCTGCTACCATCCGGCAAACGGTACCGGAGCATCGGATCTCGGACCAACAGGCTCTGAGACAGCTTCTAAGCCATAAGACTGATAAATAGCCAGACTGCTAAATAGCCAGACTGCTAAATAACCAGACTGCTAAATAGCCAGACTGCTAAATAGCCAGACTGCTAAATAGCCAGACTGCTAAATAACAAGACTGCTAAATAGCCAGACTGCTAAATAGTCAATGAATGGTACCCAAACTATCTGCACTGACTCGATCTTGAACTGACCCTTCGCACACTCACTAGACTATATATACACACTATATACACACTCACTAGACTATATATACACACTATATACACACTAACTAGACTATATATACACACAATATACACACTCACTAGACTATATATATACACTATATACACACTCACTAGACTATATATACACACTATATACACACTCACTAGACTATATATACACACTATATACACACTCACTAGACTATATATACACACTATATACACACTCACTAGACTATATATACACACTATATACACACTCACTAGACTATATATACACACTATCTAGACAAACTACGCTGTCACTCCTACACACTACATACTTTTACACTCATCATTTGCTGCTGCTACTCTGTTCTTTATTTTACTCTTATTATTATCTATCCTGATGCCTAGTCACTTTACCCTGCCTTCATGTACATATCTACCTCAAATACCTTATTATTATCTATCCTGATGCCTAGTCACTTTACCCTGCCTTCATGCACATATCTACCTCAAATACCTTATTATTATCTATCCTGATGCCTAGTCACTTTACCCTGCCTTCATGTACATATCTACCTCAAATACCTTATTATTATCTATCCTGATGCCTAGTCACTTTACCCTGCCTTCATGTACATATCTACCTCAAATACCTTATTATTATCTATCCTGATGCCTAGTCACTTTACCCTGCCTTCATGTACATATCTACCTCAAATACCTTATTATTATCTATCCTGATGCCTAGTCACTTTACCCTGCCTTCATGTACATATCTACCTCAAATACCTTATTATTATCTATCCTGATGCCTAGTCACTTTACCCTGCCTTCATGTACATATCTACCTCAAATACCTTATTATTATCTATCCTGATGCCTAGTCACTTTACCCTGCATTCATGTACATATCTACCTCAAATACCTTATTATTATCTATCCTGATGCCTGGTCACTTTACCCTGCCTTCATGTACATATCTACCTCAAATACCTTATTATTATCTATCCTGATGCCTGGTCACTTTACCCTGCCTTCATGTACATATCTACCTCAAATACCTTATTATTATCTATCCTGATGCCTAGTCACTTTACCCTGCCTTCATGTACATATCTACCTCAAATACCTTATTATTATCTATCCTGATGCCTAGTCACTTTACCCTGCCTTCATGTACATATCTACCTCAAATACCTTATTATTATCTATCCTGATGCCTAGTCACTTTACCCTGCCTTCATGTACATATCTACCTCAAATACCTTATTATTATCTATCCTGATGCCTAGTCACTTTACCCTGCCTTCATGTACATATCTACCTCAAATACCTTATTATTATCTATCCTGATGCCTAGTCACTTTACCCTGCCTTCATGTACATATCTACCTCAACTACCTTATTATGATCTATCCTGATGCCTAGTCACTTTACCCTGCCTTCATGTACATATCTACCTCAAATACCTTATTATTATCTATCCTGATGCCTAGTCACTTTACCCTGCCTTCATGTACATATCTACCTCAAATACCTTATTATTATCTATCCTGATGCCTAGTCACTTTACCCTGCCTTCATGCACATATCTACCTCAAATACCTTATTATTATCTATCCTGATGCCTAGTCACTTTACCCTGCCTTCATGTACATATCTACCTCAAATACCTTATTATTATATATCCTGATGCCTAGTCACTTTACCCTGCCTTCATGTACATATCTACCTCAAATACCTTATTATTGTCTATCCTGATGCCTAGTCACGTTACCCTGCCTTCATGTACATATCTACCTCAAATACCTTATTATTATCTATCCTGATGCCTAGTCACTTTACCCTGCCTTCATGTACATATCTACCTCAAATACCTTATTATTATCTATCCTGATGCCTAGTCACTTTACCCTGCCTTCATGTACATATCTACCTCAAATACCTTATTATTATCTATCCTGATGCCTGGTCACTTTACCCTGCCTTCATGTACATATCTACCTCAAATACCTTATTATTATCTATCCTGATGCCTGGTCACTTTACCCTGCCTTCATGTACATATCTACCTCAAATACCTTATTATTATCTATCCTGATGCCTGGTCACTTTACCCTGCCTTCATGTACATATCTACCTCAAATACCTTATTATTATCTATCCTGATGCCTAGTCACTTTACCCTGCCTTCATGTACATATCTACCTCAAATACCTTATTATTATCTATCCTGATGCCTAGTCACTTTACCCTGCCTTCATGTACATATCTACCTCAAATACCTTATTATTATCTATCCTGATGCCTAGTCACTTTACCCTGCCTTCATGTACATATCTACCTCAAATACCTTATTATTATCTATCCTGATGCCTAGTCACTTTACCCTGCCTTCATGTAGATATCTACCTCAAATACCTTATTATTATCTATCCTGATGCCTAGTCACTTTACCCTGCCTTCATGTACATATCTACCTCAAATACCTTATTATTATCTATACTGATGCCTAGTCACTTTACCCTGCCTTCATGTACTTATCTACCTCAAATACCTTATTATTATCTATCCTGATGCCTGGTCACTTCACCCTGCCTTCATGTACATATCTACCTCAAATACCTTATTATTATCTATCCTGATGCCTAGTCACTTTACCCTGCCTTCATGTACATATCTACCTCAAATTGACCACATTGATCTGGTACTGGTACTCCCTGTATATAGCTCCACATTGATCTGGTACTGGTACTCCCTGTATATAGCTCCACATTGATCTGGTACTGGTACTCCCTGTATATAGCTCCACATTGATCTGGTACTGGTACTCCCTGTATATAGCTCCACATTGATCTGGTACTGGTACTCCCTGTATATAGCTCCACATTGATCTGGTACTGGTACTCCCTGTATATAGCTCCACATTGTTTGCTGCCTTTTCATAGTAAACCGATGGAGAGGATTGTGTTTGACCTCATACAATGCCATTTTTCAGAGAACAAGTTCACTTTCAGCAAGCATATATATAAGCCAAGCTTATAGCGTCATACCCAAGAAGACTTGAGGCTGTAATCTCTGCCAAAGGTGCTTCAACAAAGTACAGAGTAAAGGGTCGTAATTCTTATGTAAATGTTTCAGTTTTCTATTTTTAATAAATGATCGACTGGGCCAATTGTGCGCCTCCCATGAGTCTCCCGGTCGCGGCCTGCTATGCAGTGCCTTAGACCACTGCGCCACTCGGGAGAACCTAACCAGTTGCCGTGATACGTTTTTTATTGTTGTGCACTCTCCTCAAACAATAGCATGGTCTTTTTTCACCGTATACGGGATACCGATCCCATAGAGGTTAATATAATTCTGTACTTCACTGATGAGGGGATATGAACCAGGTGTGTGTAATAAACAAGACAAAACAAATGGAATGATGAGTTGAGGAGCGGCAGTGGCTAGAAGGCCGATGACGACAAACGCCGAAGCCTGCCCGAACAAGGAGAGGGAGGCAGCTTCGGAGGAAGTTGTGACACCTACTATATTTATTTCTCAACTTTCCTAATATTAAGCACATTGCTTATCTTTACAACAGGAGTATAGCCTTCCTGGCTAGCATGAAAATGATCCACGGGAAAAGCGTCCTCCATTCGCTATTTAAGTGCATAGATGGCATATATTTTTTTCCCGCTAACCCTGTTTCGAGACAGGTGCATGATAATGGTCCATTCTAAATCAAAACAAATGTCATACATATATTATTTAGTTTATGTAAAGACAAGATTAAATCAAGAATACGAACTTGTTATGGGTTTACATAACCTGCCATCACATGGTTGGAGAGTTATTTATCCAATAGAACTCAGAGAGCGTTCTTCAATGCAAGCTTCTCTAACATCAGAGATGTACAGTGTGGTGTCCCTCAGGGCAGTTGCTTTGGGCCTTTACTATTCTCTATTTTTACAAAATATTTGCCTTACAAATTGGTCTTACGGGAAGCTAGAATGACTTTGTATGGGGATGTGTCCATACCCTACATGTCAGCACCCAAAGCCAGTTAAAAAATATTTATTTATTAACTGAAATTATAAATAAGGAGTTACAGTCAGTATCAGAATGGGTGATTAATAAAAAACTGGTTTTAAATATACTGAACAAAAATATAAACTCAACATGCAACAATTTCTAAGATTTTACTTAGTTACAGTTCATATAAGGAAATCAGTCAATTGAAATACATTAATTATCTAATCTATGGATTTCACATGACTGGGAATGCAGATATGCATCTGTCGGTCACAGATACCTTCAAAAAAGGTAGTGGCATGGATCAGAAAACCAGTCAGTATCTGGTGTGACCACCATTTGCCTCATGCAGCGTGACACATCTCCTTCGCGTAGAGTTGATCAACAGAGATGTTGAGAACAGAGGTGCTGCAAAGAAAGACCTAGCAAAGCTGCAGCTGGCTCAAAACAGAGCAGCACGCCTTGCCCTGAACTGCACGCACTGAACTAACATAAACTACAGTCTTTCCTGGTTGAGGGTTGACAAGAGATGAACTGCTTCTCTTCTAGTTTTTATGAGAAATATCAGTGTTATTAAAATTCCAGATTGCAATCAAATAACATACACCTCAGACATCCATACATACAGAGTCTTCAGAAAGTTTTCGCACCCCTTGACTTTTTCCAAATTTTGTTGCGTTACAGCCTGAATTTAAAATAGATTAAATTGAGATTTTGTGTTACTGGCCTACACACAATACCCCATAATGTGAAAGTTTAATTATGTTTAAAAAAAAAAAAAATATATTTATCAAAAATAAAAAGGTGAAATGTCTTGAGTCAATAAGTATTCAACTCCTTTGTTATGACAACCCTAAATAGGTTCAGGAGTAAAAACATGCTTAACAAGTCACATTATAAGTTGCATGGACTCATTCCGTGTGCAATAATAGTGTTTAACATGATTTAGAATTACTACCTCATCTCCGTACTCCACACATACAATAATCTGTAAGATCCCTCAGTTGAGCAGTGAATTTCAAACACAGATTCAACCACAAAGACTAGGGAGATGTTCTAATGCCTCGCAAAGAAGGACACCTATTGGAAGATGGGTAAAAATATACAGTGGGGGAAAAAAGTATTTAGTCAGCCGCCAATTGTGCAAGTTCTCCCACTTAAAAAGATGAGAGAGGCCTGTAATTTTCATCATAGGTACACGTCAAGTATGACAGACAAATTGAGAAAATAAATCCAGAGAATCACATTGTAGGATTTTCTATGAATTTATTCGCAAATTATGGTGGAAAATAAGTATTTGGTCACCTACAAACAAGCAAGATTTCTGGCTCTCACAGACCTGTAACTTCTTCTTTAAGAGGCTCCTCTGTCCTCCACTCGTTACCTGTATTAACGGCACCTGTTTGAACTTGTTATCAGTATAAAATACACCTGTCCACAACCTCAAACAGTCACACTCCAAACTCCACTATAGCCAAGACCAAAGAGCTGTCAAAGGACACCAGAAACAAAATTGTAGACCTGCACCAGGCAGGGAAGACTGAATCTGCAATAGGTAAGCAGCTTGGTTTGAAGAAATCAACTGTGGGAGCAATTATTAGGAAATGGAAGACATACAAGACCACTGATAATCTCCCTCGATCTGGGGCTCCACGCAAGATCTCACCCCGTGGGGTCAAAATGATCACAAGAACGGTGAGCAAAAATCCCAGAACCACACAGGGGGACCTAGTGGATGACCTGCAGAGAGCTGGGACCAAAGTAACAAAGCCTACCATCAGTAACATATTACGCCGCCAGGGACTCAAATCCTGCAGTGCCAGACGTGTCCCCCTGCTTAAGCCAGTACATGTCCAGGCCCGTCTGAAGTTTGCTAGAGTGCATTTGGATGATCCAGAAGAGGATTGGGAGAATGTCATATGGTCAAATGAAACCAAAATATAACTTTTTGGTAAAAACTAAACTCGTCGTGTTTGGAGGACAAAGAATGCTGAGTTGCATCCAAAGAACACCATACCTACTGTGAAGCATGGGGGTGGAAACATCATGCTTTGGGGCTGTTTTTCTGCAAAGGGACCAGGACGACTGATCCGTGTAAAGGAAAGAATGAATGGGGCCATGTATCGTGAGATTTTGAGTGAAAACCTCCTTCCATCAGCAAGGGCATTGAAGATGAAACGTGGCTGGGTCTTTCAGCATGACAATGATCCCAAACACACCACCCGGGCAACGAAGGAGTGGCTTCGTAAGAAGCATTTCAAGGTCCTGGAGTAGCCTAGCCAGTCTCCAGATCTCAACCCCATAGAACATCTTTGGAGGGAGTTGAAAGTCTGTGTTGCCCAGCGACAGCCCCAAAACATCACTGCACTAGAGGAGATCTGCATGGAGGAATGGGCCAAAATACCAGCAACAGTGTGTGAAAACCTTGTGAAGACTTACAGAAAACGTTTGACATGTGTCATTGCCAACAAAGGGTATATAACAAAGTATTGAGAAACTTTTGTTATTGACCAAATACTTATTTTCCACTATCATTTGCAAATAAATTCATTAAAAATCCTAAAATGTGATTTTCTGGATTTTTTTCTTTCTCATTTTGTCTGTCATAGTTGACGTGTACCTATGATGAAAATTACAGGCCTCTCTCATCTTTTCAAGTGGGAGAACTTGCACAATTGGTTGCTGACTAAATACTTTTTTCCCCACTGTAAAATAAAGCAGACATTGAATATCCCTTTGAGCATGATGAAGTTATTAATTACACTTTGGATGGTGTATCAATACATCCAGTCACTACAAAATTACAGGCGTCCTTCTTAACTCAGTTGCCGGAGAGGAAGGAAACCGCTCAGTGATTTCACCATGAGGCCAATGGTGACTTTAAAACAGTTACAGAGTTTAAAGGGCACCTATTGGTAGATGGGTAAAAAAAAAAAAAAAAAAATACATTTTTCCCCGCTGTAAAAAAAAGCAGACATTGAATATTCCTTTGAACATGGTGAAGTTATTAATTACACTTTGGATGGTGTATCAATGCTAGTGATGCACGGGTTGAATCATAACCTGCAGTCCCCACGGTTATATCCAGGGGGCTATGGGTTTAGGATAATTAAATATTTTTGGATGAAGGGCGGTTGGGTGGCGGGCTGATTGAATAAAGAGACAACAATACTTTAAAATCCATAAATGTATAATTATTGTGCAATTTATATCTATAGGCTACGTTGAGGTTTTTCTTTCATTATTTTAAGCTATCTGCCATTAGTGCTTAAGCCTTAGTGGCTAACTGTACCAAATAGCCTACACACCCATTTCCAAATGCTTTTGGGAACGGGCAGAAAAAAAGTTAACGTCAGTCCACGGAGGCAAAAAGGACAATGTCGGAGTTTAATTCAATAAGAGAAAAAACTGCGAAAGGAGAGCTGAAAATAGGGCCAGCAAAGTAATGTTTGGGAAAGATTTGGTGAAGTGGTAAAAGAGGAAGATACTATGTTATGCGTGTTGATTGTGAGGCGCCATACAGATTCGTCAGTCACAAGACGGGGACTTCAAATAGGCCTATGGAAAATCAAGGGAACATTAGCCTACTGTTCAGATGGGTTAAATGGAAGCTGAAATCTGGACACAGACTGTAGGTCTATAGCCTCTCACTTAGCCTTAATATTAACTCCTGTAGAATTAAGCATTTCTTGCAGTAAATTATACACCAAATGTAGGCAACAACAGAAAAGAATCGAACTTGAGTGGAGAAATAAGGTGCTATCTTTATCAGCATAATAAAAGCTGATAGTATTTCAACCACATAAACTACGCATCCAAACCAAAACTGAAATCTTATCTGAAACATGTTGGGTCGTTTTCACAGCTTTCTATTTCCTTGCTACCGGTCAAACTGATGTAATTTGGAAATTTTGCATGGAAAATCTTTCCAGTTTTTATTTTTATTTTTAATGAATTTTCTCCCCGGTCCCTAAACGTCTTTGCTCCACTAAAGAAAATGACAGGAAAAACTTTACTGATTTCAACTAGATTGAAGCATTCATTCTATCGATTTATGACATTATTCTACAGAGCAAGGGTTTGTTTAGTATTCTAGGGCAACATATAATGACAGAAGAGAAGCTGCATGTATCTAATTATAGACAAATTGACTTACAAATAGCCTACAAAATGTTGAACATTATAAGCAGAAACGTATATCTAAATCATTTTTTTTTTATCCTGCACCCCCGTCAAAAAATCGTTAAGCCTTCTCTGACTGTACAGCACATTTTATATATTAGCGGCTTAGGGTCGGGTCTCAGATTGTTCAGTGTTTATCACATATAGTTGGGCGGTTGTGGATGGGTTATTTGCAATTGCAGGCGGGGCGGGTGAACAAACAGCTGACCCGCACACCACTAATCAATACACCCAGCCACTACAAAGATACAGGCATCCTTCCTAACTCAGTTGCCAGAGAGGAAGGAAACCGATCAGGGATTTCACCATGAGGCCAATGGTGACATTAAAACAGTTAGAGTTTAATGGCTGTGATAGGAGAAAACTGAGGATGGATCAACAACATTGTAGTTACTCCACAATACTAACCTAATTGACAGAGTGAAAAGAAGGAAGCCTGTACATAATACAAATATTCCAAAACATGCATCCTGTTTGAAAAAAGGCACTAAAATAAAACTGCAAAAGAAATAAACGTTATGTCCTGAATACAAAGTGTTCTGTTTGGGGCAAATCCAACACAACACATCACTGAGTACCACTCTCCATATCTTCAAGCATAGTGGTGGCTGCATCATGCCATGGGTATGCTTGTCATCAGCAAGGACTGGGGAGTTTTTTAGGATAAAAAGAAACGGAATTGAGCTAAGCACAGACAAAATCCTAGAGGAAAACCTGGTTCAGTCTGCTTTCCACCAGACACTGGGAGATGAATTCACCTTTCAGCAGGACAATAACCTAAAACACAAGGCCAAATCTACACTGGAGTTGCTTACCAAGACAACATTGAATGT